>MNPL01026117.1:7642-65165 GCA_002081605.1 Tropilaelaps mercedesae
TATTGTTCCCATATATGCCATGACGGGCTCTAAGCAGCCTATGCCCTGTTGGGCGCATGCAGGAGGGAGAAACGTAAGCCAGAATTGGAACATTCGGAAAAATTGCTAACCAATAAAAGGTTCAACAGAATAATTACGTTCAATACGAGTCATTAACCTATAGGACACGATTTACAATAGCCAGCCTAACGGTCGAAGTAACTGGTTTAGCACATATAATAAACAAACGTTCTATGATTCTTTTAATAGGATTTCAAGTCACGTTCGAACAGCTTTGCGTCCTGTTTTGATTTCTGTGATCGACTCACCATAGCAAGATGTGAAACGGCATTCGTTGTAGTTTTGGCCAACATACTCGACCAGTGTGAAATACTCGTTGCCATTCCGTATGACCTTCACGTAAGTGTAAATAGATGTACACGTACAAGATATGATTGGTGTCGTAAAAATAGTTTTACTCCAGTACACGGTCACGTTCGACGCCCTTGGCGCCCTAGCCGAATTCAACATTGCTGGGTATGACAGTTCACTAGTGTATGATGGCTAATGGTTCGGGAGAAAGAATCGCTTTGAGCTATGCCCTGTCAGGCGCAAATGATAAAAATAGTGTGAACTAATAAGTGACAAACAGTACGGCTTTGTTTGCTGAAACTAAAAGGTTTCGAAAACTCTCCTCAGATCACAGCTTAGTCTGTTGAAGTAATGGCTTACCGGTTACCGAACCTAGGGGTGCGGGGAACACGGGGCTTGAGTGGGTCTGTGAGTCCCACACTGGTCGCTGAATGGTTGCAGTGAAGTGCTAAAGCTATCAGCATTACCCAAAACCCCATAAAAAAGGTCACTCCTTAGATATCTTTTTATTAGAAAATCATTTAGTATCTATTTATTACCATATTAAGATGGACGTGCAGATTATTGCATTCGACTTTTTAACGGCAATTTGCTTGCAGTTTAAATTGTGAACATTTGGAAAGTAACTCTAGTTATCATTTTGGTTTTTCATATCTATTAGCTGAACATTTAGCTCTTGACTCATTCAGCATCTGGCCTACATGTGGCCATTTGTGCATTTGGTAATATGTGTACTGGTTTTATATTCCCATTAGTTTTTAAAAATACTTTTATATGTTTCTTTTGCTGACAACCGTACTCTAAACAAGCATCACGTTAGTGGCACTTTTGGTTGCACACAATGTTATTTGTCTACCTAGCGTTTATTTTTTGCTTGCTAATTTTTACTCTTCTAATCTTGTAGGATGTTGTGGTGATCGTAAAAGGAGCGGCAGTGCGGGTTTATTTGGTTTTTAAGAACGCTAGTTTTTTCATGGTTACGAGAAACGTTCTGATTGATTTAAAAATGGTGAACGTTTGATTTACATCTACGTGATAATAGCCATGGTAGACGTAATGCTTTCATGCTTTTCGTGGTGACTGCTTCTTACCTATCCAACACCGTTCCCAAGTGTTGCAGTACGCCTACGTCAATGCATGCCGTTGTAGTTACGCGTGGGGTTCACAAGTGAACGCATGTGCTTGCGTGTTGCGCGCCTTTGCCCCCGCATGTGCACTTGTATAAATGAGTCACTGGGGCAGTGAGCAGAAGTTCATCATTTCATCTTGTTCAAGAAACCGCGACGAAATAAGCACTTCTGAAAAATTAAGTCACTCACTTTGTTAATGGTGGCAAGCGTTACCTACCGCAGCCAAGATGACGTATCCCGCCATCCTTCTCTTGGCCGTTCTCTTGTTCCATTAGCAATGACAGAGCTGCAAATGACGATGTACAGGGGGCAGGTCCAGCGGGTGCAGCCGTCACAACGGGGGCCCCTTTAGTTGTCGGCAGTCAACAGCATGCGGCAGCTTGAGGTTGACCAATGCACAGACAGATGACATCTTCGTCATCATCCCACAACTCTCTTTCTGTCTCCCTGTCCCTCCATACCTTAGTGTCTCCCGCAAGTTCATTCTCTTCGCTTTCTCTCTAGCTGCATTTTGCGTTGCTTCATACAATACAAGCTAGTCGGTGTCGTCCGCCGACCTTAGCATCTCATTTGTTGTTATTCAAATCAGCATCATTCAACTAACAGAGGGAGCAGTATTCAGTGTTTAAACGTCTAAAACGGTGTTAGTTACTGTGGGAGAGGTGTTTGTTTTATTAAGGACTACTCAGGCACAGTTTGGTTTGGCCTGGATGGCGATGCTGTTAACGGTGATATCCAACGAAAATAATGACCAACAGCCGACATTGACATTTCTACAGTGGGTATTTCTATAGCTGATTGTTGAGAACGAAGCAGCAAACGCTTGGGACATCCCAACCAGCAATCTTCGAGACAAAACAAGCCCGTCGTCTAAACCTGCAATATATGCCAACAATAATAATCGTTGTAATTAGAATACGAGTGCTGCTGCACGTAAATGCTGCTGTGAATAGCCTAATTGAAAACACTCCCATAGAGTATATTGTACTAGTGAAAACAACGAACTACATAAACAAGAGGCGTTTCTTACAGCCTGGATAATTGAATATTTGTCACCTTTGTGCATCTAGCAGCAGCAACATAACAACAGCAACAGTATTGCATAAGAATTACGAAAATGGTGAATCAAATATAAAATATCTCAAAAATATACGGTCGTATTCTTACATCTATCGGATGATCATATCAGTGAAATGGGAAATTAATCCTTCCAAACCTGAGGTAAAACGTCGGATTCGACATGGCCTTCACATCAGCTTTATAACATTTACTTACATTTTATATATGCATATTTATCTACAAATCAAAAACGTCTGTTGGGCAACTGATAAGGCACACACATATATATCCGTAGGGCCATAGGGCCATAGGGCGGCTCTCAAGGTTTTCTCGGTGTTGCTGCGCACGGTAGAAACGCAAAGGAATAAAGGACAAGCGGTGACAATCCAAAACCATTACACTCACGACTGAAGGCAGATCATTTTATGTACTACGTTTTATAACAGCAGTGCTGATCTACAGCTCTGTTGGCCGTTGATAGTGGTGTAGTGACGTGAGTAAGGAGAACTGACAAACAAACTACAAGCAATGGCTAAGACAAAGTGTGGAAAAGCATTTGAAAATACCCATGGTTTCGATGTCACGAAACCGAAAGATGCGTACCGTTGAAGTATAAGACGAGCACGCATGCCAAAGGGCTGCATAGAGAGACTACAACGCCAATTGCAGTTCACACAAATCCATATATATATTGACACAAGGCGGCCCTTTTGCGGATATACGAACGCTTCCTTGTATCTGTGTACGGATTTTTACTTGCTACACGTAACTGTGTTTCCATTGAACTACTTTCGTACCATACTTTCATACTTACATACGCACACACACATTCAGTTGTAATCTAAAAATGTGTTGTCAATCTTTAAAAATGAAATATGAGTAACGTAATATGTAGTAGTAATAAGCTTAATATTGTGTGTAGCGGACAAAGTAAACCGTAATGAACGAAGTGGCAGTCCATATGTTTTGACAGATTGTTGTCAGAATTGTTTAGATCATGATTCACCGACTGGAAACTGTGTCGCCGAGCTGCAACTCTCGTACGTAGCACTTTGGACCGTTTAGCGCACAGATCATCACTAACCTGACTGGTGGGCAAACGTGTACCACTTATCTACTGTGTTTTAAAGTTTTCGCAGTGAAATGCGCACGGCTAGCAAAAATGCTACGTCTGTCTTTCGGCAAGGACAATAATGGCTTTTAGCTAAGTATGCGTTTTTATACAAAATAACGTCCATAGATTTCATAGTCTCGCCGTGACGCATCCGCCTGCAAAATCATTTAAAACTATATTTGTTTGCGTACGGTCAAATTGTTGCTATGTTAAAAAAATGTTATAGTACTTAAGTAGGCGAGCTACTCCGCAATGTAAACAAAAACGTCCAGTGTAGACGACTACATGAAGGGCGGCCACGTTGAACACGCTCAGATCAACGGTGTTTAATTCAACGCAGTTCTTATTAAGCTAGATTTCAGATAGGGCAAACAGACGTAATAACAGTTCAATAACATCTCAGAAGTTACCTATCTTTTAAGTTCGATGATGCGTTAGTGGACGTTTTCAGTCGACCTGCACCAGAGACACTGACGCCGGATTCTAGGAAATACCTACAAAATTTCAATACAACGCTATTGTGAGGAAAACTAAATTTTAAGATTCAAAATATTGTCTTCCTACTACGTACGCTCCGTACGTGCTTCGTACGAAAGCCGCTGATTGTCGGTTACTTTTGAACAAGTCGCGCAAAATGTGCTAGCAGCAGACTGGAACTGGCCACGTATCAGATGCTCTAGACCAAGGCGAAGAAAAGTAATTATTCATATTATTCGATATTTTCCGTTGCAGAAGTTTGTGTAATGTAGCAGCTATTTGCCTCTTCTATAGGGAAACCCTAAGTGATTACTCAAAAATTACTTCTATCTCAACTTGACAATTGCCCAAACTTTAAATTTTAAATTCTATTCATCTTTTAGAGTCAAAGAAAATGGAAATTATTGCGTTTGCATTGTTAACATAAAGTAAAAGTGCGTCTCTAAAGCTAACGTTTCCTTATCAACAACCCACTGCAATAATTGTCACTGAATTCTACTCCTGTAATGTAATAATACACTGCTGTTTCTTCTTTAGAGTTTAACCACACTTGACCTGGAAAAGAATATGAGTACAGAAAATGTGTTATATGCCGTTTTCGTTATACGTTAAACTATATGCTGCTTTCAAATATAAATTAAGCCCAATCCTGCAACTTTTCACAAAATTATGTTCGTCAACTGTACCATTTGTCTGATAACATCTCATCATCTATGGCTTTCAAAGTGCTTGATACTTTAATCGTCGTATTGGAGCTGTTTATTACATCTAAATGCTAACGAATTATTCCGCAGATTTTACTGCTACTTTGTCCCGTCAATCTTTTGTTACCAAGCAACTCGTCGCCTGATCGCTTCAGTGACAATTTTGTTAAGTCAATCACTGTAGAAGGTAGCAATCTATGTTTGACCAGAACAACCACCATCCAATCTTTTCCTACCAATTACTATTGATAACTATTAGGTTATTTGAATATTCCAGCTTGTTGGCTCACTTAAAATGAAAGAATGACTCATGGCTGCCAAAAAATCCAGTCTCATTGGAACATGCGAATGTATTCTGTACATACTGACACTATTGATTTTACACTGTTGAGCTTGATAAGGGTCTCCTGATTCGTAGCAGTGCGCTTTCATCTATGTTTTCCTTAGACGAATGTGCCGTAATGTCGAAGAGGTTTGCTATTTGCTTTCATCGATTGCAAACTAGCTAATCATGTTAGGACGTCCATGGCATGTTTAACTTTTCAACAGTATTTTTAAATGATGGCGTGGTACTTTAAAACTCAATTTGCACTTTCTGTTCTCCATAAATAGCCATAACAAGCTATAGCCTTGTACCAGCTATAATAATTTAATCAGTAATAAACATTTAGTTATTATCTCCTTTCCCACGCCTCTAATATAAAGTATTATTATTGGTATTTTCTGCTAATCTATTTTAGTCAAAGAGGTGTATTATATTATAAACACGTTTACAACACATAATGCGGTTCTATATGTTTGTGCCCTCTTCCTCCTTGTCTGTCCAACATCTGTGTATACGCCCGAGCAGTAGACAACAAATAGTTAAATGTATGCGTTCGATATTTCTTCTTGTGCATCTGTCGGTTAGCAAAACACAACACCACAGCACGGCGCAAAGAAATGCCAGCTTGAGCCAAATGCAGCGAGAATGGTGTCGGCCCACACGAGAGATTGCGGCTAATCGGTGGGGAACCGTCACCAATAGGGCCCTCCATTATCACTCAGATATCGGTCGACGTCGTTACCCGCGTGCATCCACATGATCGTCCCAGCCCTGATAAATCCGAACAATCGCGAAGAGGCACAGAGATTCGAAACAAACAAATCTCTGCCACTAGACGCCGTCGACTGATTGAGCGTCGCACTGGCACCAATTGACACTTTCGTGTAGTCGACGCGACATGTGTAAATCTATTGATGTCATTTTTTCTAGGCGTTCGTCGTAGTGTGGCTACGTTGGAGTGCACGCACGGAGCAAGTGCCACTGTTCATTCACGCAGCGTCGACCGACCGGCTTTGCCCGCTGCCAGTTGTTACACTCTAATCAGAGAGAGTGCTTCGTCTCCACTGTAGCCCCCCAAAAAGTGTGAGATTGATACCGGAAAAAGCTCCAAAGTTAGGGTTGTGTCCTGTATTAGCCTAATCCGCAACCTTTATCGTCAACATTTACTATAGTGGAATATTGACAACGACCATAGGAGAAACTGCATTGTCCGTGAGTGCTTGTAAGGACTGAGTAGACACGAGTTCAGCTCGCACTGCCTGAAGACCGGGATTATCCTTCCTTGACGACCGGTAATCGTATCATGTGCCCTAACGGGGCCAAATATGTTTGTAGGAGAAAATAAAAGTAGTTTTTTTTTAGCTCTCAGTTTTTTTCATAGTGTGCACAATCCGTTTATACTGAGGCTGTGCCCAAGAGAGATGTCAATTTAGCGGTAGTAACGTCACTCCTATAAAGTTTATGCGTTTACCCTCCTATCTACGTCACGCAAGACTAAAACAAACTTGTTTTGAATTTATATCCGAAGGCAGGCTTATACCGACCAGATAACACGTTTGCTGCCAATTTCGTGGCCACCGGGTTAATCTCCTAATCAATACTATGGTTAATTAATGGTCTATCAATGGCACCCTATTCCAACGATTAATTTGTCATAAGATTGGTTGGCTTCGTCGAAACACTCTATTTTACCACAAGTACAGATATAGACGGCATTATATATATATAAACATATATGTATATGTATGTATGTATGTACAGCAATTATATGTATAATTGCTGTAATCGCTCTCTCTATTTTTAAAAATGCAGGCGTTTTCCATTCTATTCAACAGAATAGTCTCAATGTATATATTATGGTAACGTCAGGAATCGTTGTGTTATCATCGGTAGCTGTTATGAGACAAGAAGTAGAGTCAAGACGGCGAACTAAAGGGTAATTGAGTGCACGTGTGTGTCGAAAGATGTCTCTTTCTATACACATGACAAGATACTAGAACATTGCAGTCAGCGTTTTTGTCCTGCTGAGTGTCACCGAACAAGGGAGAGAAACCTCACAACGCATTCACCGCTTCGCAACCATTCTCGCCGTTTCGCGTTGTTTAGCTGTGGCTAAGAGGATGTGGCGCGAGGTTATTTTAGCAAACATATTGTTTAGAAAGCGGCCTTGCTCTGGTTCTTCTTATAGAAATCTCTGGTTGGCGTCTTCCCGATAATGAGAACCACTGCCGTCGAGTTTAGGTCACGTTGGCCTCGGCGCCGTTGACTAGAAAACAAAACGCGTTACTCACGGAAAACTCCCATAGCGCTGTATTTGGCCATCTAGGGCAAGTTGAGAGGAGGCTGGCGTTCAAAGTTACTCGAGCGTATCATGTTTTTTACAGAACCCCGTTTCCCTGTGGAAGGGACAGCGTTTCCACCTATTGCGCTGAGCCGTTTGATACATTGAGAGTCTATTAGGCGGAGATAACGGTGGCTCGTTTTTTCTCCGCTGTTTGAAATTTATACTGTCGAATATACCAAGCCTAGCCGTTCGTCTTCCCTCGTACGACAAAGCGTCATAAACTGCTAATTGAGATCAACGCTTTTTGTAGATTTTTGTCATTTCAAACATTTTTAAGCCAGCAAAGGAGTCTTTTTTTTTGTTTTCAAATGTTTGCTGCTCCTCTTTTTTTTCGTTCTAAAACACGCACATTTTTAATCTCAAAAGTGTCCTATACTTTTTCCTACTGGCATACCAGCTTTACTAAAATATTTTTCGTTAGCCATTCTGATGTTGGATTGAAAAAACGTTGCCATTAAATGATGTGACCTGTTACATTCAAGCAATAAGAGAAAGCGACGTCCGTATAGACAAGCCTAGTATAGTACAGGGTATGTTTAGATGTTTAGATGTTTAGTGTAGGCTTTCCATTCTCAACGTGACCTGGTTCGTAATTGCCGACACTTCTCATCTTTGGCCGTCGTAGTAGGCTTACAAATGAATCTTTATAGGACTGTCTGTTCCGGACTGGATGGCCCCCCTGAATCGTTAGTTCCCGTTCTCGTTCAACTCTGTCACTTTTAGCGCCCTAAGCTATTACAATTTATGGCTAGCGTCACAGCAACCGTCTCAGTGTTTAGTCAAGGCGTAACCACTTTGGCGGACCTTAACGAACGCCAGTGTGGAACTACGGGGATAAAAGGCAGAGATGAGTGAGTATTATTTTTTTAGAGGGTACGAGAACGCTGTAACTGTTTCTCAGTTATTAATTCTTACAAGCCGCAGGACCACATAAGCTCTCCATTCCAAAGATTGATCATGGAATGGAAGATTGATTTCGGGGGCGCATGATTTTAATCAATGTTTACTAGTGTAAAGCCGCTAATACATAGGGGGATATTGGGAAGACGCTTTTACGGGTTCAAAATAAAATTTGGGAGAAAACAAATGGTAAGTAGCTTGGGCTGATGATGACTGCCCTGTCACGTATTTAAATACATGATTGAAGCTCATCAAGCATCTTCCATCCGCATATGACGAGTACAACAAAGAAGTAAATGCAGAAAAAGCAAATGAGAAAAAGCAGAAATTGATAGAGCGAAGCCGAACGTTCTTTACTCAAAGCTTTTAATAAAGCTTTTTCTGATGATGACCGTTAAACAACTCCTTCAACCGCTATTAAGATCGAGCGTCAGTGCAGCACCAATGAATCGTACACGGTGCAGTTAAGGATATCGTTTCACTTGCGGTTAATAGCCATTAGAATTTTATGCCGCTCGATTCAACGTGATAAAAATGTAAATATCGGTCGTATGCAGTCGTAATGAATATGAAAAGGCGAATGGATGGGAATAAAGGCTTATTTAATAAGTGTTTAAGCGAGCTCGAAGCCACACAGAAACTACGCAAGCAAAAGTTTCAGTCCAATATAAGACATTTCAAATAGTAGCAGAATGATCTTCTATTTTTTTGTCGTAATAAACCACAACTGCATCATCCAAAGACTTTGAATCAGGAGAAAATTAACTCAGCAAAATTTTCGAAACACCTTTTACAAGGCACCATCGATCAATTAAGATGTAAATTATTTCTTTTTCCCCCTTAGGTGTTAAAAATGTCACAAATAAGTACCTCTGAGAGAAGCAACTCAACTAAAATAATCTTATACTTTTTATACTCATTAATATGTAGTAAAATGCTAGTTTCGGAAAAGGATGTGCTGTAGTGTACAAGGGCTATTCGTTCGACTGTACAACAACTAAAAAAATCGAACGGGCTTTTTATGTGCGGCGAATTATTTCTCTCACAGTATGGTAGGGTGGTGGTAAAATGTATTGTGGTGTGAGAGAGAGCTAACAATCGCACTACGGAACATTTGATAGACAATTCGAAGAACCGCTTGAACCACTTTATCGTTCCCGAAACCTTTACCACTTCGACTGAAAATCGAAATCTTTTCTGGGGTCCTTCAGTGAATCTACTAGCGTTTCTGCATGATCACTCCAATCATTTGTGTGAAGATCATTTTCTCTAGATAGTTGTCTTTCTACACTAATGCTCATTGAGACACTTCGCTTTCGCATGCGTCTAAAGTATGCTAATTTCACTGCTAAATGCCCCTAAATACTTCTGAACTATTTCTCAATGATACCAGTGGGATAATATTGGCCGATTCATATTCCTAAAAATCGTTAAGTTTTAGAAACGTGAGCGTGACGGCTAAGTGACATTGAAATTGTCCCAGGCTTTAACTAACGCATTTGCCGAACGGTCGGAAATGAATTTGTTGATTGTGAATGGTTGCAATAAAGAATAGTATTTTTGGTCATAGTTGTCATTTAAAATCGTTCGCCCTAACTACTACAAGTTTATTTTGTACAATTATTCAAACTGATACGCGCAATACGGTTGACGCGAAAAAACCTAACTAAATTCATTTGCTATACTTTTTTCGCCATAATATATAGAGTTTATACGGATTGAACGCTGATATTCATGGTATACATTGTCGCACATGTAAATAAATAAGAACAGAAGACGGGTGTGTTCCGGAACACGCCTCGCGCACAATCGCTTAGCGTGTTAAATTATCCGAGTAATATAGCAATATATGCAAATGTCTTTTCGTTTAGCCTTTAGTGGGTCAACATGGCGAATTTAGAATGTCGTTGGCTTGCCATACGATAGGGATAAATATAAGTCAAGTCTCTATCAAATTTCAGCACTGACATTTCTGCTATGCCAGAAGTAAATCGATAACGCTATGATGGTCAGCACGCTGCATACTATTCTAGGCTTCAGTTCGGAGCACTAGTTCATACAACCGCCTATCGCGTAAAACAGCGGAAAGTTAGAGTCTTATCGCCATAACCATCGTCATACGCGCTACAAAGGCTATCATAATCAGCACTATTGGTGTTGGGGTAGTCCCGCTGGGGAGGAGTTCACAAGGAAACATGATTGAAGGATGGATTCGACTGGAACAACCGGGAGCAGGCAGTTGGCCATCTATTCAAGCCAATGCATGCGTCATGGCGAAGGCACGTCACGGGGCCGGCTACCATATGACGGAGCTGCAAAAGCTTTAACTGCATTCGTTATCGATTCGAACTGAGCCATACTGAAGTGAAATTTAGTAGTAAGAAAGATCATCTGCTGACTCCGCTAACAATGGAAAGTTAGCGAAGAGGTGGTCGAAATTTGCGAAAAAACGAAGAAATCGAGAAGGGAAAAATGAGAAGAGGTGTGCAAGAAGCACGCAACTGTGCATAAGGATGCATGATATACAATGCAAAGCGTTCCACCAATAACATTTACGGCGAGAACAACCGTGTACAAAACAGAAACAAGCGAACGGCGTTAGACATTTGTCAGTGACGCTGCATTGTTTTCCGTGTCAATTGGATTCTCTCTCATTGCGGTTTGCTAAAGTTGAGCAAGTCGGTTAATTTTCGATGATAAAATCCCATCGTACGATAAATTGACAAAATTAACGCCTCAAATATTGTTAGACTCTGCTTGAGAACATGAGATTAGTAAACAGGGATGCTGTACGAACACTACCACGCTGCGCAAAGACGCTCTACGACGATTCGTAGGCGACTGCATGTGAAGTACGAACAGAAAGGCGATTTTGACGCATTCATAACCCCGCAATATTGAAGAGTTCCGTATCTCGACGAGCGATTCATGACGGTCTTCTGCCGTGTAACGTTAAAGCTACAGCTCGCGAGATCATGTAATGCAAAATGTACATATTTGCAACAATAATACGCATTTCATTCATTTATATTATCGAATAATATGAACTCCAAATATGAGGCATGAAGGCCACCGAGCTCAACTACTAGGTCGATCTAGCTCGACGCGATGAGTGTTGTATAATTATTGTCTAAATCACTTATTCACACCATTGTCTTATTAACGATACACAGAGATTATTAACATTTTGTTTTAAACAGTGGTCTACCTGAATCCCATGCTTGTGAACAAGTGCGCGACACAAGCATTTTCTTTTAATTGCAACGCTGATGATAAATATTGAGTGCCATTATAAAAATGTATGGCATGATGTTCTTGTGAGGGCCTGCATTACCTATATAACGTGTTCATATAGGGAATGTAGACAAGTAAAAGCAATTTAATGTCAGCAAGTCTTTTGTCATCCATTGGGCGGTTACTTTGTGAGCAGTAAACGGTTCGAATGTTGTTACCGGACTTCGTCAAGGCTAGACCTGACCACTGCGGTACGCTAGCTTCTATTGCAGTCTCATTGAAATTTATTGTATGTCGATTATATGTGAAAATTGTATGCCGCCCATTGAATGTCCATATATTTAGTTGGTATTCTACGCGCACTTGTCGAGTTCCAAGACCACATTCGAATTGGCGAATGTCTAAATTTTCCACTGTCTTCGGTTTTATGGTGGATCTTCTACGAATCTCAATTATCCTTGTCGTTTTACTCGAGGTAGGGAATCTTGCAGTCTGTACAGACATTTAATTGGCCAATTTGTATCATAAAGGTATAAACACTGAATGAGTAGGCGATGCAAAAGCGATTTTATTGAAAGAAAATGAACACAGCTTCAAGCTGAGCTGCTGTCAGGCAAGCTAACTGCATTCGCGCACAATATCCGCGGATTGCGGATTACGGTATTTTGTTCAGCCGTGTTCCTTCGTCTTGAGGAAAAGATATTGTCCAACAGGACTTAGAACAAGCAATGGTGTGCCGACATATGAGAAAAAGCCAATAAAAAAATGATCTGAATCTATATGTTGCTATAATCTCATTGCGAAGAGTGTCCTATTCTTGTTGGTCCACCAAATGCCTTAAAAATTATGCAATTGTTATAGTGGTCTAGGCCCATAAGATAATATTACCGTATTACCGTAACATTATCACATATTAAATCTGAGTGATAAGCAAAACATACTAACCGTTGGATCACAACCACAATGACTGCAGAAGTTAATTGACTCCGAATTAACCTTTCGAGAACTTTATCAGAATTTTCTACAATCCCGAGAACCTCACAGCTCCAATTCCAACCCCAAGTACTGTTTTAACTATAGAGAAATTAAGGATACTCGTATCTTTGTCGTTCCTGAGACCTATACGAACACTAAATCTAGAGACGTTCATACAGAGTTATCCTTCTGGAGTGTATGTTTGTACGGACAAACAAATGTTTCGCCGTCTGCAACGATTTTGACAAGATCCGTTTCACATGGACCTTTTGTGCTATTCGAAACGTGGTCATCTATTCTGCCTCGTGTTGCGGTATCTCGACGTCTACGCGTACTCGTCTGTGAATCAGTGGCCGAGAGTTTAAGCGAGGTGACTCCTACATTGACGCGATACCTTGAGTGTGTCACCCGGATCACACTTCAATAAAAAGCTGATTAGATTCCTGAATCATACAAGAACATCGGACAGTCTAACGGGCGTGGTACAGCCTGTGAGGAGATTTTGACAAAAGGTCGTCGCGACGGATGACGACCACTTGATTGAGCGGTCTAGAACATTTTTTTGTTCAACATTTTCAAAGCTTGGTTTGTCACAATGAGATCTTCTCGTCACTATGATCGAAATTAGAGATGCTGTTATAATGCTAGTAATCAGAACTTTACAGGGATATATGGAAGTCAAACGATTCATTGAAACTTGCAGTCATCGATCAAGCGCGACATTGTCCTTGTGGGATAGATTCCCTCAGCGCTGGGGCCTTGCCGCGTTCTGCAGATTAATGAACGAAAAATTGTACCGTCGGAAAAATCCGAATGAAGCAGTCCTGGATACAAAAGAAAGGTCGCTTGCGTACATGGTATTAACTGGATTCTGTGCATATGATGATGATGATGATGATGACGATTATGCTGGTAATGATGCAATAGCCAGTTAGGTCGGTGCTCTCGAAAGACCAATGAAGAGCGTATCTACATATTTATCGATATGTTTTCATTTGGTTATATCTATTAAAGCACACTTCACAGCTGCGGCTTAATTAATCGGTTACATTGGACTATCGCGCGGACATTAAACAATTACAAAATATCTAGAATGAATGATCGAGGTCACTTTAATCGACTGGCCGTTAAAGTTTATATTCATGTACAAATGGACAGACGGCCTATAAGCCTTTTCAGTTTAGCCAAAAACCGTATGTTGATTCACGCGTCGAATCACACATCAAAACCGTTTATTTACAAAATAATAAATATGTGTAGTTACCCGTCACTTTTGTCGCCAAAAATGAAAGGCAATGTATCCTGTCTAGTTGAGACTGTTTGGTGCGTGTAAAATGTACTATTTTTAACACATATCTTGGCTTTTGTTGTATAAGCCGGGAGAGCGTTGGCTTTCCGTTAATTACCAGATTATGATTAACCCACTCGCAAATGAGTTTTCTTTGGTAATGGTACATATTTTGACCCAGTGATCATAATAGCGGTCGATAAAGTTCGCCCGGATTAATTTCATCTACTCGCCTCAAAGTCTTCGCGGCATTCGAATGAATCGGGTTCTCCGTTGTCAATGGCATTTAAGCAGCCTACAATAGCGATGCCACCTCTAGCTTTTCGGCTGACTATGTTTGTACAAAGCTATAGTATATGACGTTTTTCAGTTTTTTATTCTCGTTCGCCAATTTACAACGAATAGCCGCTGCCTTTTTATGATATTTCGCAAAACGTCATAAGTTGTAAACATAAATCCTTTTCATAAAGATAGTTTTACAACTGCCTATCTTGTATTGTTATCTATATTACTATGTAATCAGCTATGACTAGGTATACAGATAGCGTTGGGTTTCATCTGATTTACATTCTTGGCTAAGCAAAGTGTCTATTTATCTTCTCATGATTGCTTAGTTGGATTAGAGAAACAGTATGCAGTGCAACTTGTTAATAAAGGTAGGCGTAGACATAGGCCTATTAGGCATTTTAGCCAGTGGACTTGCCTTCATTCAAAGGCTTTATTTTCGTCGAGGATCTAAAAATAAACGCATAGAAGCCACTACATTAATTGGTGAGCACGGGATCTTTATTAGATTTCTACTGAGGAAAGGCTTTCTTCATGCATTTTATAACGTACCCGTGACTAAAAAGCATGAGCCCATTGGTGACATAAA
This sequence comes from Tropilaelaps mercedesae, assembly GCA_002081605.1. NCBI lineage: Eukaryota > Metazoa > Arthropoda > Arachnida > Mesostigmata > Laelapidae > Tropilaelaps > Tropilaelaps mercedesae. The sequence goes on from MNPL01026117.1 coordinate 22,418, forward strand.
TGGATATGTTGCATGATCAAACGATGTACAGGTACTTATATAATACCACCTCACAGGCTATAACAGTGCGTGCAGATTTAGTTGCCCATATTTGTTAGTTGTCGCTTCTGGGGACCGTTAGTTAACGGCGTCAACACGCCCATGCAGATGACGATTATATATAGATCGCTTTTATAAAACGGCAATTGCAATTGTGTGTAAATTGTCAGCTGGACTATGCGATAAATATATAATAATTGTCATATCACGATATTGGCATAGATTGAAATCGCTTCGCATGAAATAGTTTTCGTTAATGGAACGCCTGCCCGGAAACGTAAAGCTGGCAGTCACACAAAATATGGAAAGACACATCACGCTAAAAATGTTTTATGGCCAAATCTTGTCTCTCTACATTCTTTCCGAGAGCGCTTGTCGGGATATCGACAACGGATTAATACGTAATCATTAGGCTTCTAAAATGAGAGAAGGCGCGACAAGAAAGAGAAAATGGCTTAAACGTACCGCTAACGTGTTCTTGCCAAATTAGCTATGAAAAAAATGTACCTCCTTTAATGACTCTCCCGTTCCTTCGATTTCACTTATAACAAAATTTATGTATATCAAAAGATTCAAAAGTTTTGTATACAAGCTCTTATTAGCCCGAAGCACATACCCCGAGTTGTTTTCCTCTTTCGAATATCCAAAAATGCATTACGGCACCAAATTAAGTTGCGTAAAGACCATGTAGCTCGCTTCTTCTACTGTTATTAAAAGCCAAAGCAGCTGTGCAGACCGACGTTAACTTCACATATCACATGTATTTATGAGTACGTGCTTACAGCAGCTAGAAAGCCTACCTTATCTATATGCACATACAGAATCGACTTTCAAGTATATGTTGTACTGCGGATCATCGTGTTAACTCTTATTCGAGTTTCTTGGCTAGGTATGTATTTTACTTAATAATGAAAAGTTAAGTACACGGGCTACGCGAACACTTTCGAATTCCACACATAAATCCGACAATGGCCAGCCTCTACAGTCTAGTCGCACCTCAAAAGTAGACAAAAAATTTATGCAGAATCAAATGCAGCGGTCGCAATTTCATTTTTTGTGCCCATTTTAGTGCATGTAGCGTTCATTGTATCTTTTGCTATCAATTTATAGTATGCCTTGGTACGTAAACATAATCTCCGGCGACAAAAATTCTAACGTTTGCAGCACCTCTCCGTTTTTCCGCGTTTGAGGTACTTCAAACAATGATCACTTACCTAGTGGGTGACCCCAGCCATTGGTAAGAACAAACACACAATTCAAGAGGCCAAAACCTCGTAATCGACGACTGCTGTGACCTCGTCGGTCGTCTAAAATGGTTCACGTCCGTTATCACCTATATCTGTCAGAAACATACATACCAAAGAACGCATAGGCTCACACATATGCACACATGCGCCCTCGTAGACACATACTATATTTACATGATTACAGCAAACGACGTTGACGTTTAGATAAAAAAATTGCGGCCCTTTGGTCCTTCAAAGTCGAAGAGAGTGGCCAATGGCGCGGTTATGGCAGGCGTTGCCGCTGCTGGTCGTTGTATATTATAATAGTACACTGCATGAGATATCGCAGTGGCTTTTTTCGTTGATGTTACTTCTGTAGATGTTGACGGTGATGTCCAGCTATTCGTCGTCCCGTTCTTCGTTAGCGAACAGATGTGACTTTCGGGTTGATTGGCTCCGTGGAAGCTGGTGGGACTGCACTAACGGTGTGATGCCATATGTTGATTTCCCCTTCCACCCGGACAACTGTAGAACTGCTCGATGCTGATGCTCTTGGAAACAGCAAGCGTTGCTGGCACGGATGAACATGAGACCACCCGGTCTGACCGGCGGATCCGAAAAGCTCACCCTGTGCCACCACCAGCCGTTGGCCAGACAAGAGCTGATGCCACGATTGACTTCATCCGATGCAATGCGTGAACCAACACGCAACCCAAGATCGTCCGCATGAAGAACAATTCGTGATAAGGAGAGACTACTCCAGTTTTGACGAGGGCTTCCGCTCCTCGAAATGCATTCAGCCCGTCCCTGGAGACAGCTAATAACAGCGGTTTCACCCCCTTCTCAGTAATTGTCGTTAGATTCGATGCAACACCTAAACCATCCTTTGTATCATTGTTGTTGCTGTTAATCCTACTCGTGAACTTCGACGACAACAAATAGTATAATCGTTTGCTTACATTAATATTTCAACGAGCAAAGGTCAGTCATAACTATAGTATCTAAACGGCATAGTTCGTGAAGAAAATGCAAAGACGTAAAAAAGGACATTTTGGACCAGTTTCTTTGAATAGCTAAGCGGAGCGTTAATAGTAGCCAGAACCTGTCGAAGTTATGGTGACGCTACGTTTTGAAGATAGAAATATCAACAGTTCATATCTTCTGTATTGTTATTGTAAATAATAATGTCACTTACTGTGGTCGCCTTACCTAGATCATTATGATTATTAGTATTTTTGTTGTAAACAGTTCATTGAGTAAGAACTATTGCGTATTTTCCCCTTCGACATTCCTGCCAATATTCATTTGGTGTCTTGTTAATCAATTTGCTTTATTTCATACCTCACATTTCTGTGATATATGAATATATATAAATTGACAGTTTCTAATGAAAGTTGCATATAAGGTTACGGCGAGTACAGATGTCAAGTCATTGGACAAGCTTATTGGTCGTCTGTAGTGCTTCAAATACAATCAAATTTCAAAACAGATTGACCGTTTTCCAGAGAGTCAGTTTTAAAGTCAGTGTGGCAGGCATAATGTTATAGTGTATTATGGTATCTTCCCATTCCTTTGCCATTTGTCAAATTTGACCAGCAATAAATAAACATTCTTGGGAGTGAGAGCAGTCCAAAAGACCTGTTCGTTGGGACATCTTATTTCGACTTCCAGTGATTTAGTTCAATTTGATGGGTCTGAGAAAATAAATTCCCTCGGGTGAAAGCACAATGGATGCATTGCCACTGTTGCTGTTCACGCACATTTCATTAACTGTGATCTATGCTCCTGTCACCCTGATGAAATGAATACCAGCGAGAGTCCTTAAAGGGGAAATGCTAGAAATGGTGACTCCAATCAGGGACAGCGCACCTCTTCATGTAAGTCAAGTGGGCCCAGAATACCGACATATGATTGCTTGTGCGTCGAGCCAGGCCATGCCATACGAATACGGCATATACTCTACAGTAAATGACGTTGGCAGTGCAGATTTGACAAAACTATTTAGGGAAACAAACGACATCCACCACGAGCAACATCAATTTTTCCACCTCTAATAACAGTCGACGTAGAAATCCGCGGTTTGTTGTTGCCATCAACGACCAGCTGCTAGCGGCTAGCTCTTGACATGCAGACAGCCTTGTTAGGAACTGTAGGAGACAACTGTGGGACAAGATTTCGGGCGACTTTGAGCTAATGTCCACCGATGTCCTGAGAAGCGTTCCCACAGGTAACGGTTTCAACCGACCGCATGACGGTACTGAACGAACAGAGAATGTGAATTAGCTGTGGTAAATTAGAGGAACGCTCATTGGCCTCGGGAAGAGGTCACGAAGTGCTGCTTTTGTGTACACATTGTTGGCATATTGTTTTTGTTAGCCCAGATAAACTGATGAAATAGGTATTACGAGGAAAGGGTCGTCGCAACAAGGGTACGTTCTGTGCGGTTGGAATAGCCATTCTTGTGAGGTTGCATGTTGTTAACGGCGATGTACATTCATGTAGAAGAGACCAAACTAATTGACTAACCCAACCTATATATATATATATATATGTATATATATATGTATATATATACAAAGTCAAAGAAAAAGTCAAGAATCACTTTATAGTAGACAATCGTTAGTCTTGTAAACGTTTTTTGACATATTCTACGATATATCAATGCCGGTTTAGAATACAAAACCGCCCTTAATCAAAATATTTTGATAACGGTAGAAGTATAAGATGCGACGCAGGTAAAGCCCATGTATTGAGGCGGTATGGCGCGAACCTGGAATCGTGGCAATATTCATAAGTAAACTCAAGCTAAAGGTTTGCACAAGGTCGTGTGAATGGATGGGCGTTTGTGTCCTTTTATTATAAAACATAAATCTGCGTATCCTAGCCAAGTGAAATAACCTCACGCTGCGCGATGGCGCATTACAAAGATTGGACGGACTTCTCACATACAAATCAAACGCTTACTCGCCTACGCATTTGTCAGTGTCACCAATATCACTGCATTAAAATCGAACAGATTCTTATATAAACGTACAACTGATAATACCTCGATCATTTAGAGAAGTTGAACCATGTTTTTCTTTTCTACGCCTAAAAAGATATGCACGTACTGCCTTTTAACCAATATATATTATTTTACATTTCTTAGTATACAATTTATTAGGCCATACTGCATACACAAGATGTAATCTAAAAGCCATAATGTTTGTAAATATGATTTTATATGGATTGCATCTTCATTGAAAGATAAAATCTAGATTGCGCGTCTTTTCTGCTAAGAGCGGTAATGAATTGGCTGAAATAGCCGCTCCTTATCCAAGGCACAAAATTATCTTTAGCCAATTAAACGATCATTGACGACTGTTGAGTGATCTGACTTACGCTCATTAACAGGAGGCTATTCCAAGGTTTTTAAAACTAAAGGTTCCAACTGCATCGCTGCATCCGGTCGAGCAAGAAAAACGGATGTACCGAATTACCAACTATCGAGCTCCACCGAAGTATTGGGAGGTACTTTGTATTAGAAATACAGGGACCAACTAAGCGCACTAACACAGACTGAATGCATTCGTATAGTACTCCAAACAAAAACACTTCGTGTTGGTGTGTCGTGATTTATACATTTATTAAAAGATCCCTTTACATATGGATTATTTCAACACTACATTGACGCTAAATTGCATGTATTTCTTTTTTGATATATGAGTATAGTCAGCACTTGTTCGAAGAACCGTTCTCGATCAGTCTGTCAATATGGACGAGCACACTATTATTATATAGCATCTTAATGAAACCCCATGACCTTTACGGCTCTGGTCAATCACGCAAGTCTCAGCCAAAAGCGTGTGAAGGGAGCGAAAAAGAAATTATTTGCTATTTTTCTGGAGGAAGTGGCTGGCTTCTATTGAAGGCAAAAGTTCTTACAGGACATAATTTCATGATAGAAGCACAAAATTAGACTAAAGTCATTCGATTGTTAATATTCAGCACGTCGTTTCCCTGCAGAACTAACGCGATGCAACGCATGTGCTGATCATTTTCGGAAAAGCGTAAATCAAGCAGGCAAATTTGTCCGACGGGAAAACAGTAAGGTCTAACTTTGAGTGTCGGTAATGGGTGACGTCGGCTTTGCAATCCGATTGTCGTGAGAGCGTGTTTAACACAGGCGATGCTTTCGCAATGTGTAATAGCGAAAACTAAACAAGATAAGCCAAATAACGTTCTGCTATGGACCGTTTACCGTGTTCGTGGACTTACGTCTGTCAAGGAAAGAGTTGGTAAACCAATTGTCTAAATATTATCCTTACATAACCGAGCGTAACAAGCTGTCCAATTTACGACACTCGATTGGTAGCCGTATCTTATAAATTATTGAGGTTATAGTCGAAGGCTCAAAAGAGTGAACATCCGATGAGGGGATATCTACAACGAATGTCCTTAATCTATGATGATATGGACAGCTGTCATGTTAGTAGCACTTTCTCTTGACAGTGCTACATTAAACCTTGCCCAAAACGATTTCTCTTAGTCTTCTTTTAATCAGCGTATCATTGATAGACAGTTATATATATATATATATACCTAATCGTTCCTATTTTCTCAATCTGAGTTACAGGCCCATATGTATTTTTCACTGTTTGCTATTGCTGCAAAAATGATCAGGTGATTGGAATTGAAACCCAAGCGATTGGAAAGAGCTGCAAGGAAGTTCCAAATATTATTTCCGTTAATCTAGTCTTGATCCTTATACGGATACTTCAATTGAAGTCACTTCTGTACATATACTAATCTAATTATATTACCTACAAACATCTGCTAACATACTTTTCTCGACCTAGCTGAATCGAATCTATAGAGTCTGTCAGGATTTCCCTGAACACACCGCATGTTGTTCGGCTTGCTAAAACCACCTCCCATACCTTATATATCCCATAGTGTATATAGCAGAAGGCCGCCGCTTTCTGTCAACACAACTGTAATGTCCTTAGGTGAATAAGTTCCGCAGTATGTGAGAAAACAGCTAGTGATAAGCATCCAACAACTAATGAAATGGTCGTCGATGAGCGTTTCGCCGCTGCGACTGGCGTGGACCAGCCGGCAGTAAAAAAGACATCCCGATGCCAGTTATAAGGTTATGGTTATTGGTCTCGTAAGATGCTATTCAAGTAAACTTCTGCTGGATCGATGCAACATACCATTGCGGTGATATTTACCTCAGGCATCTATCTATAATGATACAACCCAATGAGCCAATGACTGGTCGGCGCGGACGAGAAAATCGACTCATCGAGCCTACACCTGCTGCCGCAGTAGTTGGTAAATGTCGCAATGTCTCACACTTAGCTATATTATGGCAAACCGACGGGCCTTCACCAGTGGATAAACGCGCACCTGAGATAAAGTGAAATGGAGCGCATTCGCGGAAATGATAGACACCGATGAGTAGCCAGTTTGTGTTCGGTGTCCTTGGTCCTCATTTGGGTTTGAATGAAATATGCTTACAATTATTAAATTACGATTACTGTGCCAATAATAGACACAAAAAATGCCTTTTTCACAACTATGAAGAACGTTTTCGAGTCGGTAAAAATGGCCACGTGTTCGATATAGTGAGTAAACGGCTTCTGCTGATAGCGTACTTTAACACGTTGATTAACATACATTAAAATACAGAAATAATTAACACTTGAGTGCAATGGTTTGATAAAAAATGCCCTAAAACGATATTCAAGTTAGGGCAGGAGGGATAGGCGTACAGATTGCACTGTAACTGATACTAAATTGTCTAAGGTTGTATTTACGATAAGATTACATTCATCACATTTTGTACCACATCACTCGGTAAACTAAATAGAAAATCGCGAACGACTTCACTAAAAAGCAAGCGTAAAACGTCTCAATTCGTGGGTATCCCGCGAGGTATGAACAAGTGTTCGTAAGATTTCACTAGTAGACCGTTATATGATAATCTACTGGTGTGACGAAGTCACGCCGGCTCTGCATTCGACACAGTCGGGAACGAACGCCTGTGTCGTTGCAATAATCGTAATGATCTTAATGACTCGTTTTCAGATGTTGTGCGGATACGATATCGAGGCGGGAAAATGAGAAAGACAGAAGGATCAGGTGGAGGACAAGAGTAAGAAGGTAGGCATACACATTCAATATGTGCTAAAACTGTTGCTCGTGGCGTTCATTTATTTCTAGAAGTGCTCTCTGTACTCTGCTTTCTTTTACTCATCATAGCTTTGCGCATATAGTTGCTTTGGTAAAAAGTGGCCTTAATAATCGATTCACCTTGTAGTGGGTGGTGTTTGAAATGTCGACAGGAAAACATTTTATGTCCATTGCATCGGCAAATAAAAGAGAAAAAAAAATTAAAGTTTTATTGCAAGATGTAGGCCATATCTCACAGAGGATCATTAATACCGTGTTTTTTATAGAGGCAAAAACAACATTAGGAAAACCGATTGCATTACTTCAATAATATGTAGTCGCTTGAATTAGTTACATTGAACTAGTACATATAGCGATGCAAATAAATCATTCATGCCGCTCTAGCGTGCGGTACAAATGAGTAAAATGTCATACTCGAATTATAAAATCAGTTGTGGTTAACTGCATCTTTTTTTTCACTATTATATTTCGATTGCGTTGATCGCCGTTCTACTCGTCTAACAAAATTGCCCAGGTTACATAATTTTATGAGGCCATAAGAAATAAACAATGATTTATGATTTTCTGGCATTTGTGGTTAGGCCAGTAGCGTGTACATACAAATCAATCAAAGATATTCTCTCCCACCTAAAACGATCGCCCAGTCAATAAATTAGTCGTCAATTTTATTGTTCACCAATGCGCCTGTGAAGCATTGCAAAGTGGACGACTGCCAGGATTGCGACTTTCAAGGTTGCCATTTTTTGATTCGACAGAAACCAGGAATGGTCTGCCAACAAAAACTACATAATAGCTACCAAGTATATGTACCCTTAAATGCACATATCGTACATCTATCTATCGGCCGTTATTGCTAACAACTTCTGCAAATCACACTCGGACAAGAAAATGCGTCAAGAACATGCGGCGTAGTTATAAATAAATAAGGAGCGTTTGTTACGTTTTCAGCAAGTGTCCGATGGTTCACTACTAGATTACTGCAAAAAGACTGAGCAAAAACTGTGCACGAACCAAACCAGTGGCCTATGCTTGGGTTTTAGTAAGAGTCCAGATATAGACCTTAATAAAGGTCCAGACACATGTTAGCACAGAGAGGCCTCTTCGCTAAGTCAGGCAGAGACAGTTGGGCTCGGTGGCTTGCTGCGTTCGCGTACGCCTTGCTACCAGAGGAGACTCATAGGTACACAGGCTCGATCCCGGCCGTTGCACATTTATATTCATGGGATCCGTCTTATGAAGTAATGCAACAAGCGGCACAGTGGACTTTAAATGTTGGCTTATATTCAACCCTAAAAATATATTAGACAGCTCCACCCACGGTTCACATTGTCTCCAGTGCTAAGCTAATTTTTAACCAGTAATCGAAATTTCCTTAATCTTCGACCAAGTATGAATTAGGAAAAATTATCGCTCGATTGTAAGATATATGTTATAAAAAAGGAACCTTTTTTTGAGTTGTCGATTAATGTTTTTCAGTCTGCTAAGTTTTTGGAGAGTTTGACATTCCAGCACTTCCAGTGGTTGTTCATCCATCACTTGATAACATGACTGCTGTTAAAAAGTGCATGAAACACTGTCTTGAGTTTGTTTTCGACAGTAAAATCAGTCAGAGACGCATACTTTATTCTTGATTTTTATCTTGATTTTTATCGTTTTGCTCAGTTCAGTGGTAGAATTACTGCTTTGTTTTGATACTGTGTGGAATTTCTATCATGAAACAATATTACGGTAAGCTAGCCCCTGTTGGCACATGTACCATACGTCCGGTGTAATTGCCATTAGCCAGTTTGAATTCGTTGAATAACAGTCTAAACAGCTGTTTATTAACGAAATGCTATGTACCGACATTTAAAGCAACTTAATCGGTTGTCCACTGCTTCGATATACACGCCAAGTATATCGCACCACTTACGTCTGGGGATGGAATTTGGGCATGGCAAGCTTCCTCTGTGGATTTTGTTTGTTTAAACACATATTTAATAGGACATGAGACTTGCTGGTTGGTTTATTGATTTCAGGTGACGTCTAGGAGTGAAGGTTCTTTTTACTATTTTGCGTCTTTTAAAAAATTATGTTAAACGCCTACGAACCCTCAATAAGCAACCTTTGATTTACGCGCGTTCTCCTTAAATCAAAAGATGTTATTTATTTTTGGACATTCGTAGGTATTATTCAATCGAACGTTCGATAGCTGTATAATCTCCTTACTGCTTGTCTCGCACGTGAACATAGTTCGGCTCATACTTATTGAAACAACCTGCATGATAGGCCTCGTCGGCCGTTATAACTATTGTACTGTACTCCATTGTTCACATGGCGTGCAATGTAAACCATTCAAGTATATGAGTCCGCTAAACCACTCTGACTCAGAAGTGCACATTACGGGTAGATGTTCGCTTTCACGATATCTACACGTACCTACTGGCTATGTTGTACTCATGGGTGTGGTCAGAGCAATCGCAAGAAGATCTTTGGCAATCGCTTCTGTCATTACGATCAGGAAAGACGCGGTCAGTTAAGCCATACTACTTCTAAACCAACCACAGCTACACCACTTCTCTGACTAAAACTCCTATCACTTGTACTGATCAGGGATTGTAGTCATAAGTTAACCTCCGCCTTCGCTACAGCAGCGGTTGCCGATGTTACGACCAGCAATAAAAAGTCGATTCGAAGTTCCCTCCCTATTGAACCTAATCAAACATCCATTGACGTTCTCTGTAGACCTTTCTTTCTCTAGCTGTTTCTCTCCTTTTACCTTCATCTTCTTGATATAGTCGCGCAACCAGTCTTGCATCTGTTCGACGTGCAGGGCCTGTCCCTTTCGAAGCATTACCAGAGACGTGGACGCACACACAGTTTTGACTCTAGCCACCACCATCACCATTCTCCTCCACTTCATTAGCAGCATCTGTGGCAATTTTAACAAATACGACGCTGGCGACAGGCAGGCGCAGCAATGGCCACCAGCGGCTAAGAGCTGCAATAAAACGACCACCGTAGTAGCTATCGTCGTGCGATCGAAGCGACTGTGTGTTATCTGTGGTAGTAGAGGAACAAGTGAAGGCAAGATAGGAACAGCTGACACCGAAGAACAGAGAAAGTTGCGCTGGGCCTGGACCTTCTGGCCACAGCGGGAAATGACGGCAAAATCAGCCTGTGGCCGTTTCTGCATCAAGTGGACGAGATAGCAAGCGGCCGGGATCGGCACAAGTTGGAAGACAGTAACTGCAGTGAATCACATAATCGTAATCAAGCCTCGAACATGCCAAAATGGTCGTCACACGGTCATCAACCTTGTGCCGACTCATCGATGCTGCACGGGTAGAACTGTTGACGTTGAAAAGGTTGAATAGGCTAGCGTGGTAAAAGCGTGGATAGGGGAAACAGGTCATGCCAATTTCAACAATGCTTGCGCTGGGAATAGATCATTATCATACGTGCATATGGACGAAAAAGGCATATAGCTTTCTACGGAAAAGATGAATGAATGTTAAAAAAATTTTGGAACGATGGCTGGTCACAACAATATAATCATATATTTCTGTAGAAAAAATATCCCCAACTATTAGTACCTTTGTTAACATGTGTTCAAACGTGTTATCACCAGCATTTCAGTGTCTCTCACAACACATCAATGCAACGATATGGAGCTATCTTGTAGAAATCATGAAACCAAAATGTTCCGGAAAATTCGCTCAGACAATCGTCTCAGGGGAGACGGAGTTGATATGAGAGTTGCTTACCGATGTGATTATTTCGATCGCATTTCAAATTGACCTCTTATGATAAAGTATCTACAAATGTACAAATCTAATATCGAATGAATTGAAGCTCATCGAACTTTAAACAAGCATGAAAAAGGAAGCAGCTCTAATTTAATTTAGTTGAAGTTGTTCGTATGCGTCAAGTTTTGGAAGAAAAAATACATTTGAAAATAAAAGTAATTTCATCTTCTGCGCCATTCTGGTGAAGTGTCCGAGCAAAAAGTAGCGGATGTATTATGTCAGAGCATAAATGAGTATCTTGGCTACAACTAACACAGTTAGCGAACAAAACACAGATTTTATCGGGGAATCTATGTTCTGGCACTCTTTGATATTTAGATGAAGGCCAGGTTGAGTACTCTTGCAACTATTCTAATAATACATGCTATACAAGCGCCCGGATTGCTAAGTGTGATTTTCTAAGGGTTGACTATAGCCAAGTCTTGTTTACGGTGTCTGATGTATATGACCGTCGAACCCGGTGGCTTGATGCATTCCTGTGCGCCTTGCGACTAAAAGAGGCACACAAATGCACGTGTTCGTACCCGGCCGTTGCACATTTACATTTATGGGGTCTGTTGTCTATTGAGGCCAGCAGACGTTTTAAAAACCGGTATTACGACTACTAACTGAATTGTTTTGTTCTGGTCGTCCGCTATGCTCTCAACAGCACTTTGTGCCCACAGTTGATTGTCGCCGTGCAGGGTATTATATAATTGAATTGGCCTGTGTCCTTCAGCGCCCCGGGGGCTCATGAAAACGAAGTCATTATCTCTGTGCACGCCGTAATGATGACTAAGTGCATTAACAGTCTGCAAGTATAGAGATCGCTAGCTATAGAGGAAAGCAAGCCAAATTCTGAGAGATATTAATGCCAGCTGTTTTGAATATCTCGGGCGCTCTAGCCAAAAATGTGATATTACGTCAAAACATGTTTTTAATATTGTCGTTATTCACTCTCCTGTGGAGAGTTACCACAATTAATGTGTTCATTGCAAGCAAGCAGATAGGTCTTTTCGATTAAACATACCCTTGTGTACTTTTGATGGTCTGCAAACACATCACACCCACTTCACCGACCTACCTAAGGCTAGGCATCCAACCTGATTGCTATCATCGATCAAAGATTGTAGTATTGTTAGCCGGATCCGTGAGCTGTTGTCTGCTGCCGCTAATACGTTGCGAACATGAGTCTTTCAGTTGGTTGTTTACACGGAAGTCCCTTCGAACAAGGATTGCTGCCTTCCACTTGAAACAAATTGTGGTACTTGAGGGACGGGTGAGTAAGTGACAGGGCTTCGTCAGCCAGTTCAGTCAGCAATAATCTTCGACCAAGTCGAACAGGAACACACTGCTTGGATGAGAGCAATAGCCATTAACCTTACGTCATGTTCCTTACCGACAATTCATAACATCATAGGACGCAAGAGCCTCACGCCTAAACAGTTCGGTCTAAACAACGAACTACATATATATGTCGTGCGCATATACAATTTCCTTTTTCGGATTTACGCGATTTCTTTCGCAACGGGACATCTGAACAGGGTCAGCAACAGCGGCAAACCACTGGACAGACGTCTGGTTAGTCACGCGCTATTACTGCCAGAGGCGCACAAGGTCATTAGATGCTCCTCTTAAGTGGAACACGGCCGAGCGTAGCCGATTAGTTGTTGACAAGACAAGACTTTTGCTGCCTTGTCACCGCTTTAGCTTTCGGTATGCAATTTACTTAATATCGACGAGGAACAAAAGGATGTTATCGATTGCGACGACTCCAAAATCAACCGTATACATTTAAATATATAAAGAGGGAAAGAGAGAAAAAACAAAAATGTGGGGTTAAGGTTACTAGATGTTATACATGAAATCATAGGCACATTCAAATCAAGCAGGTTGATGGCAGAAAATGCTGAAAACGGAAACATGGGTTTCTTTCCATGTTTTATTTTTTAAGCACGCACTTCATAACTATTTCCAAAATCCTGAGGTACAAAAAAGTCCTTGGCCCTTGAAAGCAAACGTTATGACGGAGGTTCCATACTGTCAGCAGAGCACCAAGAAAATGGAGTAGGGTGCGAAGTAACAAGCTTCAAGAAGCAAACTTGAACTCGTGATACACTCAATGAAAGAATAACCTGCAGCTTTCTTCCATAAAAGAAAATGATGTGGAGGACACAATACGTGATACGACCTTTTAGTTTTCGCTATGAAAATTTCGATCCATACCTTGTCTTACATATCTAGGCTAGACTCAGGCCGTTTTTGTTCATACACAACGTGGTACGCCCTTACCCAAGGATCTAGAAAACTGATGTAAGTCGTGCTTCACCACTCGGTTTCGAATGCTCTTCGGTAGCCATGTAAGGCCCACAGTAGGCTTTTGTGGTCGTTAGTTGTTTGACAATAACATCAAATCTTATCACATGTTTTAAGCGATGTCTACCCTTATCCAGTAGATGGACGTTACCACCGCCAACGGCACACAAGAGGCCCTTTGCCATCCCCCTTTTCTACGCTAGTCGGTATAACAACCGTCTATAATGTATATCCCTATCACATGCTGAACGTGTGCGGCTAACCGCGATATATCCAGACTGTACGCTTTCAACTATTGTACCACTCGAATGCTTCATTTTGATATACTAACGATGCACCCTGTATGCCACCTGCATATACACCGATTTTCATGCAGAAAGCCCTTCGAGGCAATTGACAAGTGACAAGTTTTGTTCTGTTCTATCGAGCGGCGCCCCTTTTAAACGTAAAACATTACTCATCTGCCGTAAACAGTTGGGTTGTTTATTGATTCCGTTAGGCAAAAGGACACGGCCACCCGTTACCACAGACCTCTCTCTCTCTCTCTCCCTTTCTACCCCCTTTTGCAGTTAGAGAATGTATGGTTGCGGCAGCACTGGTTGACTGTGAGGAACGCGCCCGACTGACTGGTAATGGACGCGAATGAATGGATGCAATTCCTGAGGGGCAACAACCTTTCGTCAACGGAGACAGTCCTACGGAGAGGAGGCCTATGGGAAGGATACGGAAAACTCTTTGGGTGGAGAAGTGCCCCACCATTTGAGCTGAAAATACCGTGCCTCATATATTGTACTGTCACAACAATAAACGGACCAGCATACCTACGTACCCCCACATACAGAGAGCGTTCCCTTGTCGTGCGGTTTTGCGTAGAGAGTAGATTAACGGTTGTGTTTACGCAGTGTACACGCAGTGCGGACGATGCTCTACTCCACCCGGAGGCCTCGAGCCTGGTTTATCAGCGTTCACCAATTAATCTGTCAAACACACAAACCAACGCCATCCGTTACGCTTAGTCCGTTGAAACGGCGACAGGATTTTGGTCATTACGCGCCTACGGGTCCATTGTATATGTGAGCTGAGCTTCTCGACCGTTAGTACTTTTTGGAACGTTAACACAAGCGTCTGTCGTCGACTTTCGAGTCAAAATTTGCGCAGAGCCTAGAATGTTTTACCGAGAGATAATTTTCAACCGGCGAAATTTGACGTGGCCGAGCGTAAATTTACCCTAGGCAGGGTGCGTTTAGTGGTGTCGATGGGGAAATACATAACGTGCTCGTATCGTAAACCTGTACTGATTGTGCGAGTGTCGTCCAGTTGTTTGTACAGCTGCATTATAGGGTGGCATGTGGCATTGTTCTCAAAATAGGAAGAATACAACGGTAGAGACAACTTGATAACAAAGCATTCTTAAGCTAAATGACTTATTGAGAACTAGGGGATCGCGAAAATCGTCAAGGATCTGTAAAAGTGAAGATACTAATTCGTCCTTTATGACTCTGCGAGCTCTCATTAAAAACGGACTATTTAACGGAGGCGACCGATTGCCTTGAAGCGTAAAGTGTTAAGGTAAGTACTGTAATTGAGAACAAGGTAAATTCGCATACGAATCACAAGTTAAAATCGGCTGGCGCTAAATTGCATGGGTAATCTTGCCAAAGACGACGCAGGTATGGGTGAAATGTTTGCGGTGCGCTAAAAGAGCTATTTTGACGAGATGTCAATCAAGCTTTCACAAGCTTTGACAATCAGGCTTTCATAAGAGTATACAAGCGAGAAAATTACTTGCCCGAATGACTCAGCGATATGCCTGCATCCCTGTGCAGACATGATTATTAAATACAAGCGCAGCGCTACGGATTTACAAGGTTTCATTGAAAACTTTCCTCTTTCAAATTTTGACTAAGAAGGTGCCTCTTAAAGGGAACAAACAAGGAGCTTCGTTATGAAATGAGACCTCTGTTTACAACTAAGAGATCGATTGAACGAATAGCCACATTATGCTGGGTTTTCCAACTAATAATACAATTTAATCCTATCCAATATTTGTGATGCACATGTATCCAACGATATTAAATGTTTCCGTTATCTTTAGAAGGCCACTAATACATATAAACTAATACATAAACAGTTTTTTTCTCCAAGGACACCAAGTCCAATAGAGTAAATACGCGGTTTTGTTGAGCAATCTTGCCAGAACGGCAGCGCTTTAGCTACTGGTCTACGATTGCTCCAAATTTGGTTTTTGCTGTCGAAAGCCTAGAGTGTTTTCATTATGCAAATTCACAGGTTACCTTCAGCAAATCATCCACCATGCAGTGTTGTATGAATTTAACCACTCGCTTGGTTACTTTGCCGCGTTCAACAATTATTATTACGGCATAGCACCGAATCAAAACTTCGCCAAAACGACGTATAACCTTCGTTAACGTCGACTAACATATAAGCCAAAACCCTAAATGTACATGTTGACAACGTTTTGGCTAAACCATTTAACGTTATCGTGCTATGCAAACGTACTGCACTTGGCGCTAGCCTTAGAAATTAATGAGACATTTGTTCGGCTCAATTAAAAAGTGCATGTGTTTTTATTGCACAATCTAAACTGCTCCAAATTCGGCCCTCCGTTGCTCCCAGCAGAAAGACGTTTATTCAATAGCCCAATCACTTGACCGTTCCCATTTCTGTACATCTACGAGCAACTATCACAGCGGCAGCCACGTTCACGCGGTCGACCTAGTGTCTGTGAGTCATAGGGGACATTTCGTAAATCGACATAAGCCGCGCCCCCGTCCCCCTTTGTTGGCTTGACGTGGCGTTGTCCGATAGTTGTTGCTTAACTACGTGGCGGTAGACAAGAGGAGGCCACCATCTCCTCAAAGGGCTCCTTTCTATGCGTTTGTCTATATATCGCCACGACAACGCTGCCGAGCCGCTGCTTGCAAACCCAACGGCTGAAAGTTCGCGCAATACACGCTCGCTGTGGTGGGCAGCTGGAGTTGCAGATGACGCTGCTACTGATGATTATGGCGATGAAGGAAGCGTTGACGACCCGGCCGTCACACACTGCGGCAATCAGTTTCTCACTCGCGTTCGACTGTGAACCGAAGGCACTGCTTGGTCGGACAGCGTCCAATGCTCACAGATATGCTCTCCCGTTTATGGCAGTATCTGAACCAGTTACAACGATTATAGTTTATTGATTCGCATTCATCTAAAAGCGATTTCTCTTATTTACATATTATTTACGTCATTGCCGCTAAATTATATTATTATGATTATATAGACGATCAACGACACCTTGGGAAAGTAGAATTCAAACTGTGTGAATGGTCAAATATGTGACTAGAATGGTATTCACTTGCAAAAACAAATTACATCTTTACTTAATGAAATGTATCCAGGTATTACCTATTTTTCTCAATGCCTGTCTTTTTGAATACAGCCTAGCCGCCTGAGAAGCAGGGTCCAGAATTAGCCAATAACTGTTTGCTCGCTCAGTTGCGCTTAACCTCAGAACACTGAAATGTGGAATCTGCTTAATACTTTATGCACATGGGCAGTGAACAGTTCGTTTTTCGCCCGTCTTGTGCTAGTGCGTCGATCTGTGCGTCATGAAAGTTTTTCCACAGTACCCAGATAACAAACAGTGTGATTGATTTTTACCTAGCGGAACTCTTTCCGAGATAGGAAACAATTGCTCGCCATCAGCCCGGACGCTTATACAAGTGCAACCACGACTGCTACTCCTACGATTTCTCGCCTACCTCTACTTAGCTGTTTCGTTGTTATTAGCGGTTATACCCCTGATTTGCCGACAATCTATTATATACTCGTCGATAAAACGTAGAGCCTTCGGCTACCTATAGAGACAAACAGAGACATGGGCGATCTACTTGATTTGAAAGATGGGGGGGAAGGGAGAAATATTCGTGCCTTGTTCAACTCCTTTTGCGCATCGGTCGTTAGAAATAACATGTCTTTTTTCTTGCACCCGCCTCTTCTCCCCCGCAAACTGCTACCGAAATTTAAACGTGAAGACGAAATACGTCCAGCGATCGTTCAGCGCGCCAGATCCTGTGGAGCAGACTTCTGTTTAGGGTATTGCTTGAAGCAGAAGTTTTCATTGCAGATATATATATATATATATATATACAAATACCCTGCTAGACAGTTAAAACTCGAGAATCTAATAATGTTATTGGCCGTTTTGACAGAGCAGCTAGCTCAGAACAAGTACCAGAAAGTATTTGTTATTGCTGCGGGCTTCCGCCCTAACATGTCCACCTCCGTATCCCAACACCCCCTACATCCGAACTGGGCTCAGCGCCCGTCCGTATCATGAAAGTTGCTGGGCCATACCATTCAATCTACATGGCGGTGTGGCAATGCGTTTTCTGGTCGAATCGAACAAACTCTCGCTTCTCTTACAAAAGATAACCATGACGCTGAAGCTTTTATGGGAGACACAATGTGCACTGGCGTATTGCGATTCGTTTAATATTGAGTAAGACATGAGCGTGACATGCCTACCCAGCGCCTTGCAGTTATCTTGGCTTCTTTCATCATCTCATGATATCGGCGCCGATGGAAATGTTCACGATATTGTTCATACCGGTTGAGAGCTTTTGCAGTTGTACTTGACCATGCGCGTCCCGAAATGCAATATTTAATGCCATTCTCGTCTTCTTTTCAATGAGTAGTTTTCGCGACTCGACGGGACGAATACATGTGCTCGAGGAAGAAGGATAGAAGCAATTCGTCAAGACTGCGGTAGAAGCAGAGCAACGCTATTGCGAACAGCTGGCAGCAGTTTTCATCAGCTGTCGTGGTCGCTTTTGCCCCTGCACAATGGATGAAGGCTCAGAAAGCACAGTGTTCTGTTGCAAAAGCAGAAGGTGGTACGGAATGATGGCGCCGGTGGCAGTTGGTTTCAGCTACATTGATAGTCTTCAGATCGCTGCCTACACTGCCGCGGTTGTGGCCGTGTGGTACCGACTGAAGTTTAGGGACAGGAGTGCCCCATCAGCTGGCAGAGTTCTGTGTGACAAACGGGCATTTGGAGGAACCGAATCTAACGAAGATTGAGCAATTCTTGATCGAATCAACATCTCAGCTCACTCTTTTGTTCGAACTCTTATAGTTTCACTCGTACGATGTGTTTATACGCACATTTCAGTGAGTGTGGTCCCTGTTGACAGCAACATATAAATTAACAGGGATTGACGAATGAATCGCACCAACTGTACATTTGTTACTGTGAGACGAGGAAGGCAGTATATAGAAGTTTTGGCACGCCAAACACCACGTCAGTTGTCTGTTCGAAGGGAATATCAGCGGGACCATACGACGGTACACCGTGAATAGCATTTTAGCTCCCGGTAAAAAGGAGGCAAGAGCTATACAGTGACTATATTCCATTGCTATTATTCATTATTAGTGTTAGTGTCATTACTATCGTTGTTGCCGTTGCCTTACTATATATATAACGCTGCTACAGAAATGGAGAATGAACACACAGATACAGATTCTGAAAGAATTCAGGATATAACACATCTCCATACAGAGTATACCAAAAAAAGACTGTCTTGTCCTTTTGTAGATTCAAAAGATGTACGAGAGGTTTTTCTTTGATACAGATTCTGATAAAATTTAGGACATAACACGCTTCCATACAGAGTATACCAATAAAAAAATTTTTATCCTCTTGTAGATTCAAAAGATATACAGGAGGTTTTGCTTTGACTAGCGGTTCTATTTTTGTTTATTTCATTATTCGCGCGTATTGAGCTTTAAACGGCTTTCTGCTGTAGTGCGTTCCCGTTGGTCGCAAGATTAGTTACTGACTAAATAGCACATTAAATGTGATTCCAGATGATACAAAATTGATAATAAATTTGAAAAACTGGCATCCATTTCAGACTTCATATTGCACAAACTCGATTTCTGTCTGTCTATACAAGCAATATTTTTCCTAGTTCGTGTTTTATTCGGTAAACAATTGCACTATAGGCGCGTAAACCATAATGTGCCCATTTGAAACAGCATATTTACTCGCCATCCATTAAACCTCGTTGAAGATAATGCATTCATTCACACAGTATTGGTTTATAAAGTGCGTTTGAAGCTAGATGACGGAAATAAAGAATCGATGTTCATCGTGACGTCGTCCTGACGATCGTTGCCAAATTCCGCTGAGGAAACATTCAATACCGAGGCCACACTGAGTAAGACAAGATGATGAAACGATCGCAGATGGCCTAACCGTCGTAAGTTACTTCCTTTCATCGAATTTACGCATTGTGTTTTTCAAGGCTACAACGACCACTTGCGGCATCATCGCGCGGGACGAAATTGCCATCGGCTGCGCCAACCGCAAGCAAGCCCATGTTTGACAAAAGCAGCTTCAGCCGGTTGTTGGGAACGTACAGCGCAAGAAACTTGATAACAATGAAAGCTTAGGTGATTAGTATCAGATGCTATCGAAGAATGCCGGGGCGGTTCCTACAGTAAAAACGTGCCATAAGATGTTAGAGAACATAAAATGAGCAGATAGAATGATTCGTGCTTTGCTATGAACATGGCAAACTTGCTCACATGACATGTATGTGGGCATCCAGGTGCTCATTGGAAGCGCTGTCCTCATTGTATTCCTTCTGGAAGAACAATTTATCCCCTTATGGTCTCATGTGGATATTTCGCAATACTGTGGCCAATCGAGTCAGTGATTCGTGCTAAAAAAGCGTATTGGACAAGTTTTGAGAATGTTAATCACTACTGTGGAGTTCGATGCCATAAAGTTGCCGTAAAAGAAGCAAAGCACAACATAAAATACCAATTAAGTCACAACTATTAAAAAAAAATTTAAACTCCTTAAGAAACGACCCGTCTAATCGACATTTTTTCTATACCCTATCGTTAAGTACGTCCTAATAACTTGTTTAGGATATTTTTGTTTAGAATATTATGTTTTTAATATTGTTCCTCGTATTTAACAAGTTCTGTATTGACTATTTCTGTGCAGGCGAAAATTTCAAACCCCTTGCTGCCAAGAGGCTATGTTTTTAGCAAGATCATTTGAATTTTATACGTATTTATGTGCAGTACAATGCATGAGGGTAAGGTACAAGATGAATTTCGAACCCAGCTCGGTCAATGGTTGCTTAGACAAGTCTTAGGAGGTGCATCAGCGATTAATTAACAGTAAAATACAAGGTTATGTTACGTTTATGACCAGTCACAAAGTCAATAGGAAGATACGCAGTGGCTGGCGTAAGCTCAAAATCACAACTGCCTAAGACGGCGGTCTAGTTAAGTAGCAAGCGTGGCAGGAAGTGAAAGATTAAGTGCTGTCGAGGTGTGCCACCCGGTTCGTAGCTGTAATAATATCGATAGTTTATCATTAGCCGTTGTAAAAAGCCCATAATTAACACGTGGTCATGATAACCAAACGAAATTTTAGGGTCACCACTAGTTAAGATTGGTTCGTCGCTATTGGCAGTGCAATTCGATTTCGAATGTTTCATTATAATTTGTAATTTAATTGTGACCTTATTACACTTGTCGTACAAACTTTGTGACAATAATGCTGGCAACTTACACTATTGATGTAGTATTTAATGATCAGTATCTATCATTTGCGCTGAATCAATTTGGCAATATTGTGGGACTTCTCCGAAGTCTGACGATAAATACTTAGCACGTTTTAAAGAACATACTTAGTTTTCTTTGCTCGTCCTACTATCGCAATCGCACTTGAGACACTGCCCCTACAATGTACGTCCTGAACGCACATCCGCAGCAAGCCGCGCTAAAGCAGTGTCAGGTGCTGACAAAAAAGCGACACAATGTAGATTTTGGGTTCAACCAATTTTTCATGAAAATAGAGCGCTTTTCGTTGACCATTCGCGGGTACACAATGGAACGTCGGGATGATGCACAATACAGTACCGTGTAATTTTCTCAAGAAGTGCATAGAACGAAATATAATACCATGTTCCTATGTTGCAATGTACTTGCCCGTAATAAATGTGGTTAAAAACATGCTATTTGTGCTCTGGTCATGACGCCATACTAGTATGTTGTTTGTCGAGGCTCGTGAAGCTAAAGAGACGACGTCGTAACTCGTGTAGAGATGCTAGTCACGGTTGTTAGAGGGGTGGCGTTATATAGACTCTGAATAAAAGACGAAGTAACCGTGATACTGAAGCTTGAACAATGATAATTAATTGGTGCTCGTTGGAGGCGGTGACCCGTTTTTTGTGTGAGAAGAAATGCCAGATACACGAAAATCATAGATTTAATTGGCAACGTTCTATTTTATCGTGAGTTGTGCAAAGAAACAACAAACTTATAAATGTGTATAAAGAAACACCAGAATGGTTAACATTAACGAGTAAATCAACCAAGCTTTTTCGGGCTAGTATCTTTTGTGTCACTACTTCGTACAATTGCCCGAGCCGATTGAAACGCCCCATTAAAAATAAAGTCTTCGTGGCTAAAAGCTTTCATAGATTGGGGTACTTTGATAAAGGTCCCTCTACTGTCGCCTATGTCTTGGTCAGAAGTAAAGAGTTTTGTGTTTTGTATCTACCATAGAGGGGTGACAGGTTTGTTAGGCCTGCAAGATATTCGATATTGCTAACACCTATTTTCCTACCGGTGTGGCGCGAACGATTGAAACGAGTCTCGACAGGTTCAGGTGCCGCCGGGCCAATCTTTCCTTAACATTCTCAGCTGTTGGTAGACTGAGGGCTGACCGCAGGCGGCAACCGCAACTCGAATGTCAATTGCGGATGAAAACTTTATGGCATTCCGAAAGTCTGACGCATTAGTTAAAGGACGCAACAACGGTTAATATATACCTACGTCCATGCCTGTTCACAGACAGTTTGATCATGGCAATAGCAAAAGGAAACATTTTGGACTGACCGACATCAAATACGGCCAAACACGCACATATAACCAGTGTTGGTATGAGAAACGATAACAGAAATCATGCGAAGTCGACATTGACCAAGTAATGATGTGTCATAATGCCCATGTGTAGTCACATAGGAAGGAAATTTCAGTTTCGAAAGGAAAGCGCCCAGTGTCTCAATGCTGTTGAGAAAGAATGTTGGTTGAGAAAATGTAGCAGCCGATAGATAAACTCGTGAGAAACACAGAAACCATGTCAAGAATATTTAGTGCCCACGTCTAAACGAAAAATACAACAATTTTGTGTGGCAGTCACTTATTTTTCCATCATAGAGTTAAAATCAAGTTTGGCTGGTATTAGGATAGCCTGAGATGAAAAATTGATGCAGGTTACGCGGTATCAGGCTGCATTAATCGCAGGGTATTAAAGCTGATTTAGTTGGTCACTCATGGGCAAATAAAGTACCACACAAGCGGGGTTTCTTTGAATAGAGCTATAATTTAATAAGTGTTACAGAAACGAATGTAAATGAATGTATTTCCGTTCGGTGCGAACAAAGACATTAAGCCAACGGTAATGTTTACGGCGAGAGATTTTTCTTGCAATCAATATCTACAAATAAAAAAAAAAAAAATATATATATATATATATATATATAATGTTGATCTGTCGATAGCAAAAGCTAGTTCTGTTCGTTATCCGCCGAACGATATTGTTAGTACTTTAGCCAGATCTCTCACAAAATACAACCATTCATCGTTTGCTTTGAGTCAGATGAAAATCAGCGCGGCATCAGCTAACCATTGCTGTTATTCAGAATCCACACTCCCTCAACGGATTTTTGGCGTTTTGTATAATCAACACCAATGATTGTCTGGTTTCCGCTCAGTTTGTTGTCTCGTTAATTGTTTCGTTTGGGGGCAGATTAATTTACCTCTTTGCGTGTGTACGAGTGTCTGCGTGGTTATGTTAATCGTACGATTCGTTCGAGCCCGTGATGAGGCTTTGCCATTTGCAGGAGCTGTCTCACAGTATGCCACTGCGTGTCGAGCAGAACCCCGAAAAAAATCCGACCGAATTAGCGCCGGCTTCGACGACGTCCTTGAGACAGCAGGCGTCGGCATAAGTGGCGGGAGATAGCATCCCATAGCGTTGGCTGGCAGCAACCACTAGTGCTAAAGCCGGTGAAATGAGCGCCAGCGTTCGCAACGAAGCAGCCACTCAGCAAGTCTACGTTGACTTATTCTGCCGTTTTCTTTTTTTACCAGCCCTCTTGTCTAGCGCTGTCGCTACGTTGATGTTGTTGTTAACCACGGATGAGTAGTTTTGCCGTTCACTATGAAACCACATGGCGCCCAAAATTCACACGAATCCCAAAGAACTGAGGAAAGCTGGTAAACTGGAAATCGGAAGAGAGTGAAGATTTGATGGGGACACGGGTGGCGAAAACGACGAAATGATAAATAGGCACCGTATATAGAAGTGAACAGAATGGAAAATTTGCGAAGAACAGTTATAACAATAACTTGGACGGCTACTGGAGAGTCATTTCATCAGATTTCTTCTGCTTCTTAATTTATGCATCGCGACCGGGTAGCAATGCATGCTGCGTTAATCATAATTAGTATTCATCTGTAGGGTGAAGGTAGCCGGTAACGGGCAAATTGCAATCTCGTAGCTCGACCAGCGGCGTCGGTTTCCCAGGTACTACTATTGAACGTTGTTAGGTGTGATTTTTGCTTTCTTTGTACGCAGCGGAGCAGTAGTAATGTGTGCTTAACGAATTAACTTATGTAACTGAAAGGTAGGTAAAACGCACAGTGATATATGCATATATATTTTTTGCTAGTAGCTTTTCATGCGGTCCGCTTGGCTGGTTCCTTGATCACGCGGAAGTTATTGGGAAATAGACAATAAACAATTGGTGAAGCAGTTGTAGTGAAAGTTGAAACAAACAAGTGATCGGCTACATAATATTACTAAGTATTCCGAGTTGTAAAGTACCCGAGGTCCACCGATACGTGTTTCAAAGTGGTTAAGTAACTGCCAAATATAATTCGCCACTGCCAAATAATTAATACACGATGGGATAAGAGATAACTGAGCTATCGGATAAAGATGCATGGGATTTATATTATCGAATATTAATTTAGAGAGATAATAATATTGCGATAGAGGTACAAATATGTTAAGCAAGCACTGTAAAGGACAGTTAGAGACATGCATTTGTATTTCTTATTAAATATATACTAAACTAGCCTGAAATAAATTAAGTGTGCTAAATTAGCCGGGCAAACAGGAATCAAATATGAAAGAAAGTAATGTGAGAGGGAGAGAGCAAAGCACACACATTGTGTTTATGCAGGTCACCGAATTCCTAATCCGAAAATCTCTACGATCCCTATAAAACTTCAAAGTGTGGGCTCCACAATCTTACATCAGAAATTGAGTTGATATTTAAAAAAGTGTATCTGGTTCATTTTCTTATGACTCACATTATCTAAAGAGAATTATTTTTTCGACTGAAGCAACTGTATTGTCAGACAAGCTAACATAGATCCAAAACTTGACACTGAATTCGCCAATGTTATTACACGTATTATTAACCACTTATCAAAACTGTCATAACGAATCCTTGTCTAATGTCGCCATACTTGAAATAAATGTAGGTAAATTTAGAGCTAAGAATCGAGCATTAAAAATGGTGTTTTCAACCAGAAACGAAGCCAATTGGAACAGGCGTCGTGGTTGATGCTTGTTTTACTCTCTATCTAGTAAGTTCCAAGCTTATTAAAATTACGCTAAAGGATGCTATCTGATGCAAGCTATGGAATGCGGGCATTGCTGTTTGCGCGTTTTATATTGGCTCAAAGTAAAAAAGTACTTGAATTCTAGTCCCTTCCTTTCTTCATTGCTTACCTTGGCTTCTTAATGTATCCGTCTAGAGCGTAACCGCCACTGCTGCGTTACATATTTA
Organism: Tropilaelaps mercedesae; assembly: GCA_002081605.1. Classification (NCBI taxonomy): domain Eukaryota; kingdom Metazoa; phylum Arthropoda; class Arachnida; order Mesostigmata; family Laelapidae; genus Tropilaelaps; species Tropilaelaps mercedesae. The sequence goes on from MNPL01026117.1 coordinate 47,840, forward strand.
TGGGCGGTCACCCCTATGATAAATGCGTACTGCCACTGCAGTACGTATGTGGTGAGCCATCGCTTTAACAAATTGGTCACATTTTGTTGCGTTGTATAGGTAATAAAATAATGTCTCTGCAACGCCGTAAAACGTGACACCACTTTAATTCCTTTATCCTCGACGTGTTTTCTAAGTTAATTTAATTTTTGTGTTAGGTTTAGCTAAGTTAAGCAGGGTTGAAATTTCATTTTTTCTACTCGCTCCTATATATATATATATATATATATATATATATATATTTGACTTCGAAGATGTCAGCCATCTTTCTTTCATCGTGCAAAACGTGATAGATGCATTTTTACATTTCTTAAAGAGTATTCGCATCATCACTTTTTTAGTTTATTTGGCAAAATGCAGTTGAATTTTGAAGCTTTTTTAAGTGCAATATCGTTACATTACATGCGTGGATAGTATATGAGTCAAATATTGCTTATTATTAATTGGTAGGACCTGCACAGAGATACCTTAAAGGCGAATCCGTTACAGTTGCCTTGAAAAAACTTTTTCAACTTAATTTGGGATAATTAGGTTGATTCAGCAGGTTTCTTTCATACGAAACAAACACTTCGAGAATACTCCTTTGCAACAGCAAAGGTTAGAGACCTCATACAAACGCTATTTTATAATTCGAGGACCTATATACGTTTTTGAATCATTCTATACACACACACGGCAGATGCTCACACATACATGACCACGCAAAGGGATAGGCGAATGTTTAAGCGTATTACGACAGTCGGGACGAAACGTAGAATTTATACGCGCATATGGACGTCATTTCTTTACGCATTCGCGGGCCCCTCCTCACTGCTTAAAGTGGAAGCAGCGTTGTCGATGTGGCCGTGTCTCGGCTTGGCCTGCCTTGACGTCCTAGACGTTTCACCTCGACGGCGCCACCAGCCAACCACTTTGTCAGACACAAATCAGCCCAGCCCTCTGCTTCGGGCCTACGTCTTTTCTTCTTGGCATCGCCGAATCATTTTTTGGCACTTTGGTCGTCGTGAAAGGAAGGTAGAAACGAACATTTGTGGTCATTGGAGGGTCGGTTCTTTTGCGCACCCGCCGGGACTACCATCTGGTCGTGGTTCATTCTTGGCCGCGGACCAACGTACCCGCTGCTGACAGGCGATCATCGGCCAAAAGAGTGCAATTGTCGCCACTGCTGTTGTTTTCGTCGTCGGCAGTGCTACTATTTCAATCGCCGTTGTCCTAGTGGCCATCATTTACCAGCGTTTAAACAAGCTGCACGACGTATCGACGCGCCGCCGGCGTTTTATAAACACTTTCTACATATACATGCCGATACAGAATAAACCCGATGGTGTCGTGCCTTTCAGGGTCCACAAACAAACGGACAAATCCTACCAACACGACGATACGGAAATGCCTTTGTTCTATTAATCCTTCACGGTCCTATATTTCTTGCTTCGACACCGGCCCCTCGTAGTACCTCTAGGCATCTTCCTGGATCCGTCGCACAGTTGACGTTATATGGCATATTCGACTTTCACTTCGATGCCGTGTGGTCATTTACAAGGTGGGCTGACTTGACGGACCGGTTGTGTGAAGCTGAGGGACCTCCCTTATTTTACGGGGACGTTTTTCTCTCTCTGTTTTCACAACTACGCTGCGACCGCCACGGCCGTCGCTATTGCGGCCGTCAAAGATGGCGGCAAACGTCAATGCGTTCATTTTACGTTCATCGAACGCTGCAATCGACAACCACACCAACGACGTCAGCAGGCACTCAGCGGCGTCGTCACGAGCTATGCTGGGCGTTCAAGCCCAGCCGTCCGATGAACAGCCGAGGTACGAAATCTATTCATAATCGTCCACTGAGAATAGTGGTGATGATTTTGATTAGACTATTTCGATGGTTGTTTGATGGCGGAAGGCAAAAAACTGCGGCGCCTCACGCGGTCCCACGTTCTTCGCGGTCCTATGGGAACTCACTTCTGCCACAGCAGTTTCTGTCATTGGCTCTGGCTGCTGCTATCGAGAGATCGTCCCTACAATGCTGTTAACGGCACATCGGTCGCTGGACAAAGTCTGGCGTTTGGTCCGTAATGGGTCATTTGCATTGAAAAGTTGCGCGAAATCTCGTTTATTGTAGACCGCCTACCACCTACTAATGCGTGATAATCAATGGCTAATGACAAGAGTAGAAAAATGTGTATGCGAAAAGGGGGCTGTGATGTCATTAGCAGTTTAAGATAAAGTCGAGATTGTTCCGTAATCGCAATATATATATATATATGCACAGTGGAGATTTATTGCTATATCTAACTGCATTTGTGTAACTGCAATTAACGACAAAGTGCAATCCATAGAATAGGGCGTGGGTGAATTTATTCTTGCTTGACATGCGTCGCCATAGACAGAAAGCAGGTTAACAGATACTCGTGGCCATTTGCCCTATAAGCCGAGCTCATTGGTATCACGAACAACGGGAGCCGGCTCGGCGACCAGGCTGCCATCACATCCGCATGATTCGGCCATGATTGTGTTAAAATGATGAGTTGTAAAGTTGGTTAGAAAAGAGTCGAAACGTTTGATTCGACGCCTGCACCCGGCAATTGGGCTACCATTCATAGATTTAAACAGTCTCTCGACGAAAGCGGCATTTCGTTTGAAAGCTGATTCGTTTAGCGTGTGTCTGAAGCATTCATTGATGAACAATCACGGATTAGGTATATGCGAAATGTTCAAGTGAACAGGTGGTGATTTCTCCGCGTTCGCGAACGAACCAATAGTGAGGGCACATAAAATGGTTCGGATTTATATTTTCGCGGTTGATTTCCATACAAAGTGCATTGCCAGAAGGCAAATCGCGTTGACCAAGAATAGCCGTCACGAATTTCTGTGGCTAATCGCCGCTTCAAAGGTGTACGCAGATTAAATTCCAGGACGGACGTGTGCTGGTTACATAAACATAAGTAGGACGTCTCACAAACCTGATCCGTGCGATTGGTGAACTATAAGCTTCATTTTCTGACTGTATATCGCAAACATAATTGATGCTTCCACAAAATGGTTTGGTGGATAGTTTTACGTGGAGCACTACAAATATACTCTCATATAAAAGCGCATACGCGAACTGTCGCGAGAACAACAAAAAAGTGCTGATTCTTTATTTCAGATTTTTTGTCCGAAAATATGGTGGGGATATCGTGGTGACCTTTGTACGCATTATATCGAAAGGAGTCGCGACTGTCCTGTTGATGTATAACGTGAACTGTAATATTAACAGAAAATATCAGACAGACAGTGTTCATATAACACCGTTAAAGAAATATGAGCTCCGACAATAACAAAAAGTACGTGTCCCACGTGCATTCAACGTGCGAGCATGTAAGCTAAACTATAGGTCATAAGTACGTTGCATTGACAAAGAATCTGAAGTAACTTGAAGGCATCAACTTTCTCCATAGGATTATGATATCATGCGTATTGTTTTGAGCGACTATATAAAATTAAGGCGTGACGAGCAAAACTGACAAACACAGCTTTAGGGAACTCTATCAAGATATCTCTGTTTTAAACAACTGAAGTTTGCCATGTAAGCGAAAAGAGACCTAAAGCCAATGTCAGGAACCTGACGTGACTACGTTGGAAATCAATGTAAGCATATTTCTATAGTAAAATACTTTTCAAAATAATAATCATAAGGCATGGCGTCTGTGAGCTAGAAAAAGCACGAACTGCCTCCTTTATGCTTCGTTGACCTATTTCAGTGGAGGTGTAGTTTCGATTCACTTGAAATTTCTGTCTATATGCGCAGACTGCATCGCATGCACTGTTGCACGCGTTACGCGGTCTGAACCACGCTCCAGCTTGTTTAGAACAGATTACTTTAGCTAGCAACCTTATATCGGCCACTTTTATGAGACTTAACCTAGGCCAAACTACCTTTTCCTTCGAGACATTGCAGCGCCGGAAATTTAGTTTTTTTTTTATAAGCCTTTGCCTGATTAGATAATCGCGTTACACGTAATGGGTTTCTATTAACACAGATATATAAGTATCCTCCAAAGAAGCTTTTTTTCATAAAATGACATGTGCCGTTGATGTTGCAAGGTAAATAGAATTATAAGATACTGTCTAAAGCAAAAGAGGCCGCGTTTTTCAGCACAGAGCACAGTGTGAGCAGAGAAATGGCTTTTAGTCTGTACTAGAAAAGGCGGTGCGTATGATTTATCAAAACCAATACGGAAGCCAAAGGGGAAACGGATGAAAAAATTCGTTGAAAATACGATGACTTTCAGATTCAATCAATTTTTACTATCGAAAAACCACAACTCCCATGGATGACATAAAGGTTCGTTTTTACTTGAGTAGTCTCCGTAGATCTCAAAATATTTTATATTGCCAAATGCCACTATATCAGGTATCACACGAGCCCGTCATCATTGTGTGAAGTGTAAGAGACCCATGCCAATGCACAAGCAACGCCAAGGTCACATTTTCGTCAGCCGACTTCTGCTCTGATATGGTATAGCTCCTCGTAGTCACCCGTTGATGGGCTGCGACAAGCCCCAACGTACACACACATATTTTACATGCCAAAATCGACATATTCTGCTCCGGTGACGATGTAATGTGATAATATCATACAACACTGCAATGAACTACGTGCGTCTGTGCATTGAACGAATCCGCTGTTCTTCGGGACTGTCAATTTTGCTGCGAAAACACGATTCATGAACCGATAGTATAGCAGCGATTGCCTTTGGTGTAACTGCAGGTCTAGATAACACGCAGCCAGTCGAAGCCTGCGACGGAGGACGGGCTTACTCATCGGCTAAGAACCACAAGAGAACAAGAATCCAAAAAAATAAATAACAAACCAACCGCACAAACACCTCTTGCGTAAGTACCATACGTCTGTTCTGGTACGTTTCAATCACGACCGCTGTCCGTACCACAGCGACTATTTACAAGATGTCGATCCATGATGGCGTAGACAGATTCGCTCGACAGATGGGAGCTGTATTAACGATCCAACGATGAGTGCACTAATAAGGACGATATACGAATTCGACATACAAAGCACACAACGGCGTCAATACCGATTGGTTGCTGCTTTCTGCCTGTTTAACGCTCCTTCTTCCCGAAACTGAGGTCTGTTCGTCGGCGCAGACTATGCCATAGACCGAAGCGTCAACGGGTTGGCGTGTCGTTAGGGTTACGTGGAACGTTAGGTGGGGCATGTCTTCATTACGTGAACGATATTGACTAATCAGTTCAGCGACTATGAAGTGAATATGGAATGATATTCCTGTTACTACAAAACGCAGCGGGTGGACCAGGGGGGGAAGCTGTTAGTATGTGGCCTTGAACGCCGAGTGGCAGAAGTGTCGATGTATCTGATCGCCGCCGTCGGTTGCGTAAATATCGAGCGATGCGATTCGATAAATCGGGCGTATGTACAAATCTAAGCAGATATTGACAGATATATGTTGCTCGTTCAGAGTTATTTTCATGTTTTCTTCATCCCGCTTGAGGTGTTGCTAATCTAGATCAGCTACGTTGGTAGGACATCCCGTTGAGAAAAAAGGCGTAAACGAGATGGAAAGATCAGATAGATCAGACGTGCTACAGAAGGAATATATCACTCTCTTTCTCCGTCGGGTTTTGCTCATACGACGAGCAAGTCAACGAATTTGAGCAGAAGAACAGTAATGCGTTAAGCGTTGTACATCGTGCCTTGTCTCTGTTCTGATACGACTGTGATAACATTTTATCGATGTAATGCGGCGTATGCTTTTCACAATGCTAGCAGCAATGTTAGCAAATCTAATTGCCGAAGGGGTAGTATTTAATCGACTGATGTCCCCAAGGCACATTGAAGAACATACAAAACCTACCGACGTCACCTTGTGTAACGTCAAGCCTTGTAATTGTTGCTTTGAAATTGAGCTCTTTTGGGGATTATCTGTTTAGCGATACAAATTATATGCAGGAAAACTCGTTATTCAAAGTCAAGATTAGCAAACGTCATTCATTCAGACTCACCTGCCCTTCACGATCTCAGTTCGCCCTAAGAAAACAGTGCAATTTATTGGTAATAATAATTAGAAAAGAACTGAACTTTTAATTTGACAAGTTTAGAAATACAAAGATGGTTTTGCTAGGTATACACACTCTTCGAAAACTCAAAAACACAATCAATAATTCACTAATTACACATCCCAGACACAGCCCCTACGCATATTAGGCTCTGCTATCCAGTCGTTATGTCGTCAAACAAAAACATGTGAATATATGAGCACACGCGTATACCGGTCCATTTTAATCTCATAGCTTACCACGTATCTCCTACTTCTATCGACGTATGCATTCTTCAATCTCATTAATGATGCATTGTTCTCGCGCTTTTTTTCAGACCATAGAACACTCTAATCGCTGGCGAAGTGGTCGAGACCGAAAAGCAAACTCTGGGTGATTAATCGAAGTCAGTTGGAAGGCGCAGGCGTCAACATGGGACAACTGCGCTGGCGATGGTCACCACTGAATCTGCTGACCTTACTGCTAACCACGTTAACCATGAATATGGCTTTATGTAGTAGTCCGGCAGCTGCTAGCCAGATTAAGATTTTGCCCTACGGAAAAGTGCGACCCACCTATCGAGTGCAATGCCTGTCGGAAATACCAAATGATGTAACGTTAGAACAGCTGGGGAATATGACTGTAGTTTGGCGAGACGCTGAGGGGCATGCTATCGGTGAAAGCCCGGTTAGTGTCGCCCCAGACGAGCCGTACATTGGCGCTGAGATGACAGTGCAATACGCAGGGGCGTCAGCCCAGTTTAGCTGTGCTTTCAAACGACCAGGTGGGAGCGCTCTAACGGGACTGCAGTTCAGCGACATTTACGTGTACGCCCGATCCGAGAAGTGCGAATCGGACTTAGCTTTTTGCGATCCTGGCAAAAGGGTATGCCGCCAAGCGAAATGCGTGTGCCAGCAGGGCGAGCATTTATTTGACGGCGCCCAGTGCGTACCCGGCTACACGGAGCCTTTGCCGTGTCCGGCGGTCGCATCGAAGGAAGCCGACCAATGCACGGGCGCTCTCCGCAAAATTGCCAAGAGGAAACCCTACATTCAGTGTCGCCTGCGAAAGAATCGCACACTGCTCGAACGGGTCAAGCTTCTGGTGCCGACAATCCGGCCGAGGACCGAAGACTTCAGCCATTGCCCCTGTAAGGGCACGACGGCAGGCAACATCATCGAGATCAACGGCATCGAATACTGCCAGGACGTCGAGCAGGTGATGTGCTGTGTGCCGCTATCGCTGCTGACGGATAGCCACGACTTTTCATTGGTTTGGTTCACTCTAATCTCGATATCGATCTTCATCGGCCTCGTGCTCATTGCCGCTTTTGTGCTGATGGTGTGTAAGTCGCGCCAGCAGCTTCAGGCGCAGCACAGAGCGCATCTGCGAGCAATCGCTCTCCAGCAGCAGCACAACGATGAGGCGCATTTCACCATCTATGATCCACGAGTGCATCGGACCGTTTCCGTAGCTTCGGATAAACCGCCGGCGTATCATGAGGTCGTTCGGAGGGAGGCAAGCACACCGCCACCCGCGTACAACATGGCCGTAGCCAATCTCGGAGGTATTTCCCCGATAGGTCCGGGGACGACTACGACGGCGACGATGATGACGCTGTCAAATTCTATTATAGAGCAAATATCGAGGCCATCGACCCCAAGCACAGAGGCCGTACGGTCTGCCACGCCTATTCAGCGATCGTCAGAAGGAAAGTCCAGCCAGGAGTGAGCGATTATATCAAGTCGAACGAACCAATGTTCGTCGTACGATCTAGATTGCCGAAAGCTGTTCATTATTTAAATCTCGCTTAATTGTATTAATATTATTTCTGTTATTATTATTGGTATAGTCACATTACCATGACTGCTGGTAGGCCAATTTCAAAATATTGTATGGTTCTTGGTGTTGCAACAAAATCAATTTAGCTATACATTTTAGTGAAACTGATTTGTAGTATTATACCGAGATTTGATGCGGAAGTTGCCCCAGAAGACGAAATCGATTCGCATTGTAGCCAGTAATGAGCACATAAGGTCTTTAAGGTGTGTCATGGGCCAGGCCATGCTTAGTGCCACACCACGGCGGGCAGCCAAGCAGAACTATGAACACATCCACTTAAATAGTACATAGGAAAACAAAATGAAAGATGGCAGAAGAGCCAATAAGTGGAGCTAGTGGTACGTAGCACACTCCAGAATCGAGGGCTTGTGTAAAAAATGGGCAACTTTCTTTGCCGAAGTGGACCACCTGTTCAGCCGAGCAGAGTTCTACACGCACCTCTGCCACGTCGCGAATGCAACTGTTGTAGCAGAGATTTCATAGCTGCTAATGGAGCTCAAGCTAACACAAAGGAGCGGAATGTCAAGTGCAATGCAGGGTTAGCGAAAAGTGAAGGAAGTTGAGAAGATAAAAGTCGCCACCGTTGCTCCGACCTCTCGGTCGGCTGGTCTGGAGATCCTTGGCGCTGGTCGGAGTCAAGCACAAAATGGCCAGGCTGCTCGCGTGGGCTTCATCGTATGCTTAGTTACGGCTGACCAGCAGACGAGTGAGTATAGAGGCCGATATCAAACGTCGAACGATCACACGCCAGCGTGACCTATTCGAGTATGCCGAGGTATTTGTTGGCGGGGAGCATTTCGTAATGATGAGCAAGTTCCCGCCATTGCGCCAGAGGTAAGCACGCAGCAAAACGTAACGTGTCACGCTTTTCACCCGGCTCAGCACAACTATTTACGTCTCCGTTTTTTTTTTGCGGAGCAGTGACAACAGTAGACCTGGTTACAGCAACACCGTTTGACCACTCGGAGTCATCTCACGCTAAACGTGAGTAGGCGAAAAGGCCACGGCGCTCCAACCGCCAGGGTTCGCTCTTCATTTTCATGTTTTCTGCAAGCGTAAGCGCAGAAGAAAACCAAAAAAACAAGAAAGCACGAGAACAGAAGACGTTGTCCTCGTACAGAATGCTTACTGAGTCAGATAGCCAAATCATGCAAAGTAGGGAAAAAGGTGCGTTTCAAATGCTTTCGTTTCGGGAGCAAGCGGAGCTTCACGTACTCTGGCGGTTCTTCCGCTGGACGAATGTCACAGCAAAGAGCCAAATATCGCGACTAAGTTCAGTATCGTAACCAGCCGAGACGTCGATCCCTACCTCCGTAAAGAATGAAGTTGGTCAGAAAAGAAAGGATCGTGATACGTGATTTATGAGAAGAAATATATGCAACGTCCAGCAGATGGCGTGTGCTAGACAAGTCTAGATGAACTGAAAACGTCCGCGGATATGATTTCTGGTAAACTTACCTATTGTGTTGGCCTACCGTTGACGAAGTAACGTCCACATTCAACGCCACATATGCATGAGAAAAACTGAAAATTCGGTTGATACGGAAATCGGCATAATCTCTACGAAGCGGGTACTGATTTAAGTGACAACGAAGAACGACACATACCGTGTGGCACCGAACAATGCGCTATTGTAAAAACGACTGTAGTATAGGTACGAGAGTAATTTTGCTCGTGTCAAATTGCAGCGTCGTCACGTTTGCTGGTTTTGCTGCAGTCTCGTTGGGCTGCAGATTGGTACATGACTCTATCGTTATCAAAATGAGTAAAAAGTGGAAGTGGGAAAATTTTAACTCCTGGTGTGTCTCCCAACTTGCTTATGGCGTGAATGGCCATGAGTAAGATAAACGGCAGGAACAAAATCATTCCCAAATGTTTAGTACAACTTACTTTAGGTGGCTCCTGCTAGCAAACGCAAGAGACCCGTTAACGAGCCAAAATGGGCATAAGTTAAGCAAATGGATACCGGTTGGCGCCATTTTACAACGTAAAGGATGACAACGACGATAACGATAACGAATAGACGCAGATAGGACTAGTGGTCAGTTACCTGCACAAATAAGGGAGAGAAAATGTCTGCGCACTGCCCGCTGTTTTCATGTAATATATGTAAATAAGTATACGATGATGATGATCCACTATACGAGTTCTAATAAACTGTGATACCAATATGTCCAATAGTGTTGTACTTTATGAAAACACAAATTATGGTTTTAGGCATGGTACCTATGCATTTCGAAGTCCCTTTTAGAACGGGTTAAAAAATTCCTTTGAAAATATTTTTATGATTATTTTCTGAACGTGTTCTATGGATTCCTTATTCCTGTTACAGCGCGCTTGTGGTTCTAAAATAAGGGACTGTTTTAACCCATATATGATATTTCCCACGTAAAATGCTCAGTGCCATCTGCTACATGCTACAAGTAATATGCCATTTTGCGAGAAGCTTACATTATAAAATGAAGATTGTCTTCGCAAACGAAAACAACGAAGTCAGTCCTGCAGACTTGAAAGTAACCACCAGAATTTCGACTTCGTATAAATAAACAAAAGTGGATTTACAACCAATAACCAGCTCTTTTGTTTATTATTAGTATGACAGTCAGAGGTTTTGCATTTCGTATAGTAATGCTGCATTTTTTTTATATGCAAGATCCTGTACTAAGTATTGGTCAATCGACGTAATGACGATGTGCTACATCTATGTAACAACATCCTTGATTAACTGGAGATATATTTTGCGAGGAGCAGGATCTGGAATAATGCCAGCTATAAAGGTGTTTACATTTAGATAAACGTTTATGCCCCCCGGAATTCCCAAACGAGGTCGGCGAACGATCTAACAAACCACGGTACTGCAACCTTCGTCTTCTCATGAATCTTTAACAAAAAGAGATTTTTTTTAAATCAATCCAAATTCTTTTAAATCAACCGGTCAATCTGCTGTGGTGAACGCAACGCGGTGTTCGGTCTAGCGGGCATACAATGCGATGATTTTTTACAACACCAGTGTTTCTTCTTTGACTTGTCTTTACTTTAATGTAAATCTATATATCCATCCATGACCATCGAATTCGGTTTCATTCAGCCGCTGTTGCTTTCTATGACCCAATGCACAGTGTGGCGGCGTGTATCGCTATTTAGTAAAAGAAAGAAGCGAGACAGAGGGTAAAAATGATGGACTATGCCTAACAGATAGTTAAACTTTTCTGTTACTATTACTGTACTTTTAATTTTTACAATGTCTGATGAATATTGTTTTTCAACACCTTTTCCGCGTCAAACATTTTGGACTAGGCACATAGACGAATCAAATATTAATGGCAAAAGATAAATGATATGTTGCAGGTGTATATCAAATATGAGGTTACTAGCTGCTGGGTTGTGATGAATAGGTTTTCTCTTACTTGGTTGTCCTCCTTATCAAATGAACACGTCCGCCGAAGGGCATGCTGTAAAATCGGTGGTACTATCGCCCATGTAAAGATAATCAGAACCCGAATATTCAATATTTCAGTTCAATTAAAGTAAGCTAGAAAATTATTAAGAACGGGGTCAACTAAAATTATAAAAGACCTTTCTGAAGTTGACACATTTACCTGTTTCATTCACATGTTTAAACCCTGTAGCACTTTTTCGTAACTACATTCCGTAAATAACAGTCATTAAAACGTCAATTGAGAACCAAGACAATGGAAACGTCAAGAATGCTGTTTGTATATAGTATGAAGTATAGAGTACTGTTCCCACATGAGACGATATTGTAATGTTACGAGACGGAATCAGGTCAAATAGCGCCACTGATTTTCTTTTAAAGCGGACACAACATTGCGCTCACGTAGTATGAACGCTTTTAATATGAATGAACTTGATATGCATTCGAAATGAATCATTTAATATGCACGTCGACTATGGCTGTAAGGCTGTGTGAACGCATGATGTTTGTGGTTCTGTAATAAGCCTTTGCACGCATTATATACAGGAACCTGCGAGTAGCTATAATGACCACGTATGTATACATACGAAATGCATAAAATCTCATATTGCTAGAGAGAAGCTGCGTTTGGATGATCGAAACAAACTTGTAAGTGTAAACTTTTTGAACTTTTATAAAGACCGTCAATTAAAGTTCATCTTAAGTTAAATAAAGATAGCATTTGTTGTATTCAGATATTTACTCCCTTTCGTTTACAGTTTGCGCGAAGACTTTTGACTACTGGCGTAGAGAGAGTATCAGGAGTTCTCAATCAATTCTAAATTGTAATCTCAAGGGATAACGAACCATAACGACACGCTTGTAGTCGAAAATCTCCTTGATGAATTGAGCAGCGTGCGCTTTACCGCCTTCATAACTTGTCAGTTGATTTTTCTCAAAGCCAGCGTAAGTGACGGTTAAATAAAACTGCTAACGAGAATACAGACATATGTAATTACTTGTTTGAGCTTAGTGATTGGTTGGATGCGCATAATTATATTAAGTTGATGCAAAAAGCCTCTAGAATTTTAATTATTATCATTTTTTAAGCTCCCCCCTCGGATTTAGTGTTCAATGCTTATCGACGGCTGCGTAGCTGCAATTCGCTTGTTATGAATAGCATTCTGACAAAATCGAGATTTAAATAACGAACTTTACTAATTGCTATTTTTATGTCTGGAAACAATAAAAGCTTGTCGTTTTATTTAAGCATTTTTTTGCTTGGCCTCTCTGGGTGGGAAGTAAAAACTTGCCAATGTTTTTCCACATTTTTCTCCACCTTTTTTTAGATTGAATTCGGAATTCCTGCACGAGCTCTCACCTGGCTTGGGATCGGTTTGTATAGGGAATATTGCATAGACCAACAATCATTTAGCCAGTTACGAAGCAAAAACAAAAAAACATTAAGAAAATGTCGTTAATTTTTTATATTGAACTATGCTCTTGTTTAAACTATTGCCGGTACTCCTTTTTAAAAAACCTCGACAATTTGCTGGCTGAAAACTTTCAAGGAATCGTACCAAATGTTGTCAAAGCTTCGTTTTCTAGTGGTGGGTAGTTCGAAAGTTACCACCACTCGAGTGGCCATTTTCACTATATCAACCTAAAGGTAGGCTTTGGAACGATAATTACGTCGGAATTTAGTGGAACTTTAGACCTTAACACTATCTGAACTTTTCTGTAGCGGCAGCTTTAAATCACTAACGAGTTTCTGCGACGCGTCATACTTGACAACAGTATAGCGTTTTCGGTACGATTGTTTTCAAGACACCTATCTCATCATTCGACCCATATTTGTCGATGTCTTGGCAGTAATAGTGTTAACTAATACCCTTAATATCTCCAAGAGGGTGCGCGCATATATAATGTGGAATGCGAAAATAGAACTAACTATCTTCAATTGATTGGCAAATATGTTTTCGTGAGAAATGGCACGCTCCGTCGCGACCGATTCAATTATAGACTGAAATCCTGATGACGAATAAAAATTCTGAATAGAATTCTGAGAAGAATTCTAAAATAAGGCAACCTGCAACTGTAAATTTTTTTGTAGATCAAGGGCAATGTAAGATTCGAAGCCACTCAGTCTGAGTGATAGAGGTAAGTGATACTATAAAATAATATTGAAAGATTATTGTGCAATATATTGACGATTGTGCGTCTTTGTAGACCGATATATGTGAATAAGTTTGAGAGTGCTTATTTAAATCGAGAGCATTTGTCATATAAGTATTCAAATCAACCTCGCGGAATGTGCAAAATATTTGTAATATAAACAACCTCCACAATTTACCTGAGCGAGGATAGATTAATAACATTTTAGTCTCCACTTCAACAATGACATTTATTCAACAGATGCGACTCACTCGATTTTTAGGAAGAGCCGCGGTGGGTTTTCTCGTATAACGTAGACCATACTAAAGTCCGGTTTAATTAGGTCTAGACGCTTTTAAAGTGCTTCGCAAAAGGTCATTCCATCCTTCATTGCTTTGGTAGTCCTAATTACAGGGATGAGGCAATGACAAGTAAAGAACAAGGGTTTGACAATTCCGCTTGATTTCCAGGGTTTAAAATATTCTACGCAGACGCAAGCAATAGCTGCCACCGGTCTATTACATTAGCAAGTGTAGATTCCCCTGAAGTTCAATAACACAATTACATTGCTCATTAAAATTTTTTGCCTTTAGCATCCGATATTTCATTTATAGCATCGTTAGTTGTCAGGGGCTGAATCTTTTATACAGCCAGTCTTTCTATAAATTATTCATAACGGATCTCTATCTCTAGATGAAACTGCTTGCACAGTAGAATAAATAAATAAGTTCAAAATGGTTATACAATCAAGTCTGTCCGAGGTAAATATACGATAATGATTATACTCGTAAATAGTGGATATATCTTTTTCCAAACTCCATTTGATTTCGTTTGCCTGTGAAAAGGCTGAAGTTAGGGGTACTGTTGTAACGAACACTGAGAAGGAGACTGACGATCAGTGTTTAGGCTTTGGAAACTTTTTATATATATATATCAAACATAACGCCTATAATAACCCATAAAATTACATAGTAGGCCACCTCTAATTCCCCTCAAGATGACACGTGCTTTTATTTAAATGAATATTGTGTCATTCAAAGATAAAGCTATGAAAGAGTTAAGACTCTCACAATTTATTAAAACATCTGCTACTTATTTTTAACTGACCATCCTGTGATCATGTTTCGTACGATTATCCGCATTTAGATACACGCACATTAGCGTCCGAAAAAAATTGTTGAAGTTAACTGGACATTCTCATATTTTTAAATGAATAGTCTAACCTAATTCTAATTAGCACGGGAGGAACCCGACATTTTTTTGGATATGTCGTCTTTTTGTTTAGATACATCGTTCCTTTCCTGGCGTATTGGCATAACCTGATGCTTTGTAGCCTGTCCAAGGAAAGACCGGTTGAAACCGGTTTCGGTTGGGCTAAAATGCACTCAATGCTTACGTTAAGATAGGTAGCATAGATGTTGGATGAATAATTTTACACGAAAGCTGCACAGGGACTTAGGGATGGCTCACTGAAGGTGTGCTGTTTTCTAAGCAAACCAGCACCAGTGAGTTAAGCACTGTACTGCGAGCTACCAGTTCGAGAAGCATTATATGTTGCATCGTGAGCTATGAAGCGATAAAATTTAAGAACAAACCAAGTCTCATATTGCGGAGCTGTTTTACATGTCTGTTGCTCTTCGTTTGACGCCAATCTAAATAGTCGCACTGCATATACGACTCACAGTTCAGCAACTCATCGATGGTTTCGTCTATGTACACCTGCACTGGTAGTAGATCGTCATTAAAGACACGTCGTTCGGTTAATTTAGCTATTAAATATGCTATTCTGTGCACTAGTCTGACCAAAAATGTGCTGAATTTAAACCCAGGGTCTACATTTAAGCTGTTAATAATATTGGATGAACGAACGTGCATTGAGTCAACGTTGAAACACACGCAATCACGGCCCGCCTTATAGCTCGGACCTGTGCTTCTGTAAGGATCGGTGGCTGAGGCATCTGGCCCGGTCACTTTTCTTGGCTGGGCACCGACTGATGTCATTGTGATCAAAGCGCGGTTATGGAGGTCTGCAATCAAATTCAAGGTAAGTTCATTGATGCACGTTTGACCGTTCACATCGAATTAAATTATCGTTCTTTGTGCGCTTCTCCGATGCAAAAACGCTTGAAGGCATGCTTTATTCGTAAACGTGTATCATCTGCACGTCTGTCTGAATACTTTTTCTTTTAGCGGTCATTACAGCTATTTCAAAATACTTTAATCAAAAATAGAGGTAAAGAGAGACTGCAAATATTGGGTATTAGGGACAAATTGGACATTTATTTAGTCATTTTGTAAGATTTAAAAGCCTATTCCGTCTATGATTCTTTCGATGTATATGGTGCAAAATATACTTTATTCAGGGTGTATATGTTCTAGTGCCTTGGTCACCTCTTAGTTTCTTGCCTTCGGCTCTGGGGATCAATCCAGCTGGAGTTGTCTCGTTCTTGGTTCGTGCATTCGGCACTTTATCCCGTCCTTATAGACAGTTTGACCTCAGCACTGTGAAATATAAACCGAAACGAAAACTAAATTCCGTAGCAAAATTTAACTTTTTAGCACTGCGTCTTATAAAAACGAAAGAATTTTTTGTCGCAAATAAAAAAATGATTCGGTCGTCAAAATAAAAAAAATATTTATATATAATTTGAACCAAAAAAAGAAATTCTCCTACCATAATAATAGTATGCTGGTAGCTGGTCCAATTCTGCTGTCCAGCAGACAGCTTGGTTGGGAGTTAATTTAAATTGCTTAAAAAAGCACTATGTCCCTTTAAGATGATATTTTAATTTTAATCAGCTTCTCGGCGTTTATAGAAGTTTTCAGAAGTTAAAGTGTGAACCAGTTTGTAGACAACCGTACAAAACATTCTTACGCGGCCAACTTCGAACGTGGTCAATTCAACACATACAGATTTGACTAGCCTTTAGGCGTTTGAAATATTTTTAGGGCTGATCATCAAGCAATAGTTAACGTCCACGGCTTGTTGCATTACTTCGCAAAACGGACCCCATATAAATGTGCACCGGCGGGGATCGAACCCGTGCACCTACGTGTCTCCTCCAGTCGCAAGGTGCATACGAATGCACCAAGCCACCGAGCTCGACAACCTTTAGGCATCCTTGAGGCATCTATATTTAAATATTTTTCTTAAAGCTGACTATCAGCCAACATTTAACGTCCACGGTAGCAGTTTTTGCATTACTTCTTAAGACGGACCCCATATAAATGTAAATGTGCACTGGCGGGAATCGAACCCGTGCACCTACGTGTCTCCTCCAGTCGCAATGCGCATACGAATGCACCAAGCCACCGAGCTCGACCTTTAGGACTTCAAGCCTTTAGACCTTTGATCCTTTAGGCATCTGGGCGGCAAGAACCTGCTCGGCCGGTCGTCTGTTTTCAAAGCCGTAGCAGCTTTTCTGTCTTTAATCATCATAATTACTCATTGCAGATTCTATAAAAGTGTATAAAAGTGTTGACAAGCGAAATATGTGATAAAAAAAAGAAGAATGCTCCTGTAATGCAGTAGTGGTGCCATCGGGTAAGATCTGTTGTGACTTTTTCTGGGTAAGGTAAGAGTTGTTAAGTATAGATCGCAGTGACTTGTGCCTGAATGGTTTACTAATTACTTGGTATTTTAACAGTTATCAACGGATAAACACAAACTTGGGACAGAAGTGAATAATTTGTCCTGCTGTGGGGCTAAATCTGGTTCCACAGTCGCTTTCAGTGCCTCCGTATTGGCTCTGGTCTTTTTTTTTTTTTTTTGAGGGCCGATTGAGAAGACCTCTTATCGGCAAGTTTATTTTCTCATTAAAGAAA
>MNPL01026129.1:967-26680 GCA_002081605.1 Tropilaelaps mercedesae
CATCGGCCATGTAAACGACGAATGGCTGAAGATGCTTTTCTATGACGATTAAAGGGACGACTAAACCACTGACAGCTATGATAAAGCAGCAGTGATGGATTTAGAGGGAAATGGCAGTGAGATCTCTGTAATCGTCTAAGGGGGAATTAATTTTGGTAAATCTTCAGAGCAAGACAAAATATGAGACAAAGAAAATTGAATGAGCTTCATGTATCTCTAGTCGACTAGGCCGTGGAATACCTTACAACGTAATTTTATAAAAAGTTTTTACCTAAGTGTACACAATTATAACAAAAAACAGTGAATGTGCCACTTCATTAGTGGACGTCACCATAGCATGCTTTATTGACGTTCATGGACAAGAGCCTGCATTTAGTAAATGAAAGAGTGAGGTATGGATGGTACCATTTATTTAAAACTGAACGTCGCAATAATAATGGCGGTAATGAAAATAATAATAATAATACTCTTCGTAGCAATACTCTATCAGAACATTAGATAAGTATACGTCTTTCTTTCTATTTCGAAGTAAATGACATTCATCCTACTTGAGAAAGCAGATATTGATATCTGCCAAAGGAGTCTCATAGAAAACTGAGGCTCGAGATTTGCTACAAACCAATCATCCACGAAAATATTATGAATCGCCCATTACTGCAACTCCTACTTATGCCGATTCCACTAAATATCCAGTTAGAGATTCTACCAAAATTTTCCCAAAAGGCGATCTAAACCTTGCTCATGCATCTGTACTTTGCTCCCGTCATATTTGATAGGCTACCCCTTTTTTCTGTTAAAGCTTAGAAGCGTCTATAGCTGAACCCCTGAAAGGTCTCTTTATGAAATTTTACTCCAATGGAATTGCGCTTGAAATGTTTATGAAAAACTATTATTATTTAGATTCACAACAAAAGGGCCAAAAGGTCCCATGCATCTACTACGTTAGTGCTATGTAGTATGATGTTATTTTAAGGAACTATTTATGTCGCGTATATGAAACGTTTTTGCTTGTAGAAAACTCCTTCATGCCGCGCGGTATGGTTTATGGCTTATCGATCAATTCGTTTCAACGTCTTTAGTCGCCATACTTAGCAAGTGATGTTCTGCCCTTTCTGATGTGTCGTAAAGTTACATTTTATATTCTATTTAACTTGTTCGCTAAACACCAACACACGTCCACAATAAAATGTTTACACACGACTTTAAATGTCTTCTACCAATAACAAGCGCTATCAACTGCACAGTCGTCTCTTGGGTGAACGAACCCCGTGGCAAGAAATGACGAATACAGAAATGGCATAATAGCTTCCCAGTCCCAAACATTATATATTTATCTAGATTCACATGATCCGCAGCGTTACCCGCAGCATGCAAGCTAACCAAAGGGGTCTTCGGTCTTTTTCCCGAGTTACAAACGCGGTGACGATCCCACCACGCTTTAAATAGAAACCTATTGGGTCAGCTTCTATAGACTGAGGGAAGAAGACGACACAGCCGTCGGTCGCCGATGACGGGAAGTAGCTCAAACTGCTTCCACCCGGAAGTACGAACATTGCACATATTGCGCAAGTGCAAGCGCATTCGGCCTCACAGGCCTTCACAGACCACTTCTTTAGCAATCCCGACGATGACCGCTTGCTCCGGTGCAAAACCATTTCTTGCCTCTCTTGTTGCCACTAGTTCCGGTTCGCTCCAAGGGAACAATTCCTTTTCCAATTTAATATTGCGAAATAATGTAAATGACTGCATAATACGTCGATAATCATGAGTTCGATAGTAAATTAATCGTGAGCAAAATTTTGATATAAAACAAATTAATGTATATGAACAGATAAATAGAATAATATGAAGTACATAACGAATTAATTTCCACTCTCTTCGTTTAACAATAAACGTATGTTCAGTTCCTTGTTACTTTTCCTTCTGGTAAAGGTCTTAGTGGTGAACACGGATTCTGGTTTTGATATAAAGTGAAGCAGTGGGAGATCGTGGTTCAATCAGGAGGAACTTTTTTGCTCGTCTTATCTATTTTTTGTTTACGAGGTTTGACTAGTAATGATAACCGCTTGCGAGTAGCTTAAAAATAGAAGGGAACTTTGTATAGGCTGCTGTAATCTCAAACCTTTTAAGCAAATGTATGTCTACAATTGCTGTTCGCGTTCACTCCCATAAATCTGTGCTGCACACAGGCCTCTAGACGAGCACAAATCCTTTTGGTTACATAGAACAATTAAGTCACGTGCCTCAAACGTACCAAGGATAACGTTTCTTATAAAACATGGACTCTGCACTCTAGCTTACATATGACCCGTTTTGAAGCACAAGGTCAAATTATTTAGACAACCTGTCATTAAACTAAATGAATAATGATAATGTATGAGAAATTCAGTAATAATATTTTGGTGACCTATGAAAGCGAGCAGTTCAGTTCTGTGCTCAACCGCTGATTCTTCATTTGTAAACGTTGCAGCCACTAGCTTAGCAAAGGCAATACGAATTCTCGCACCGCTCACAGCCGTTAACGTACGCGGTTCCATGTTCGTTGTTGAGACAGTTCTGCATGAGTCTAGGTTGTCCTTATAGAGTTACTTCAATTGGCCCAACGCCGACGATAAACCGCGGTTTGTGCATGGTCTTTTGCCCATGCAATCGGTTAAGCGAACCAAGCACATAACGTGGAAAATTCACAATACGGGTCTACGTCAGTTATGTACTGGATATTACACAGAAATGACTATGACTACATAGAAAAAAATATGACTGAATATGAGATTTCTATGGGCAGCATTGCAACAAAATTTATTGCTACGTGGCTGCAAATATGCTTTTGTAACCTTAAGCGATCAACTTATTCAGTTTAAGGTAGTTTTGTACACTTGTATCATTAGCTAAAGTGATGTCCTTACGCTTCAGTTGTTCGTTTTGTACGGTGAGGTCAAGAGTGTAATTAAAGTCTTCTGATTGAGGGAACATTACGTTGGTGTCAGCGGGCGTTTTTTTTAGCATTGTATTTAGAGGCTTTAGGGGTGCTTCAAAAATAAATTTTTACTAAACTCACATAGTTACAGTAGTCCTGTCTCTTACGATATAGTAAGATACGAGGATTGTGACTTGTCCATCAGGTAGTCGGTTTTAATTGTGTAAAATCATCGCGTCCATAGTACTCACATCATTGTGCGGCTCGACTTTAAGTAATTAAACAAAAATATGGACTTGCGGTGGTAACGAAGTTTTGTTACCAGACAGTTTGTCAACTCTTGTATGTTTTTTAACTGGTGGTACCAACTCTGGTTGTTAACGAGGCTGATCATCAGCCCACGTTGAACTATATTTATTGCTGTTGCTTTATTGCTTTTCATTGTGTCATAAAACGGATTCCATAAGGCAAGTGTGCAACGGCAGGGATCGAACACGTGCATTTTGGTGTCTCGTTCAATCGTAAGATATACCACTTCTAGTCGAATTTTGAATATAATATATAGTGAACGGTTCCTCCATAGCTACATAGTACATTGAAACAAACCATGCACACAGACCTTACTTGATATATATTTTATGCTAGGACTATATTATTACTTAAGATATATATTACAGACAGTCACGTTGCCCTTTCTAACCTTAATTTTCACAGTCATTAGCAGCGATTTTCAGTTTATAAGGAACAGCAGGCATAATTCGCTGGAATTCTTCGAAAAACTTTTTTATGGTTTGTTTCTTGTAAATTGATTTGCTTGTATTCTTAAATTGATGCCTAGTCATATGTATATCAAAAAAACGAGAAATTATACGTAGGCTTTAGGAAAGGTGCCTAAAATCGTTAGCTTTGCCAGGGTGTCCCGTGGGTTCAAGAATTATCTATAAGCGCGCGGTTAAAGTGTATGGATAAAATATGCGGACCTATACAGAAATACATATGCATGCATATAAACATAGCGTAAACAAAAAACAAACAACTGTGCACGCGAATGCTTGCCCTATTACTAAAACGGCATAAATTTTTATAACGAAAATCGCAAGCCATCGACGCCCTGACATTGATCGGTCACTTTACCACACGTTTTATCGAGCTGTATCGTTCACAGTTTGTAGAATCTGCTATTTCCCTGTCAATATGGTTTCAAAAGCTGAGCAGCAGCTCCTCGATAAAAGGACTATTCAATTAGTTTAAAATCTTACAATTACCATTTTTGCATCTATGGTCTATTACTGTTAATGAAACGCCGGATTCTTATCGCATGGCAGATATTCGAGCACTCTGGTGTGATATCTACGCAGTCTTCTAAAACCCCACGCATAATATAAAAAAATTGATTTGCCATCCGTTTTGCCGAAGTCGCTGCTCCTGTAGCAGTCACTACCCAATCACTGACCTGGCTCTCCCCCAGAGTAAACGCGGCTGACAAGGTCTTGGCCGTCATCAAACATATACACAGCAACCCCTCGTCGACACAGCGCGAACACTAACGAGCGTGCGCTGTCGATTGAGGAACGACAGTTGCTCCTTCACATTCTCATCGGCTATTGTTGTCATCATCGTCACCACTGGTGTTGTTGTTGTTAATGTTGTCCTGGTTGTTAGGGGAAGCTGTTTGCCATGAACTTTTCGTGTCTGTAGCGGTCAGAGCGTAAACACGCTCCGCTGGCTTGCGGCACTCCCACCCAGCAGGGAAACAGTCGGAGAGAGAGATAAGGGAAGCATAGATAAAGAGAAGCTGCCGTATAGTGCGTCGTAGGTGAAGCGCGTTTTCGTTAAGGTTCTAGTAATCACGTCAGTCTCGACGCTATTTGTACAATGAGCCGTTGTAGATAGATTGTTCTGAGGTCACCGATTATTTATTCAAATAATTTTTGGTGTAATTGATAAATGCTGTTACATTTTTTCCGACCTGCACAGGTCTTTCTGCACAGATGAGTTTCAAGAGTATGATTAGAACAGGTGTTGTTTGCGAGAGCAAAATCTCTCAGCATGCTTTTTCCGATAGCAGACTTATTACTTATGACTCGATGAGTATTCGTTTTAAATAGAATACAGGAAGGGAATGTATTGGTTATTCACGTTAGTCAAACGTACCTGTATGACGTGTCTATAGTAGTAACTCAATAATATCATGTAATTGTTAAACCTAATGTGAGGTTTAACATTTGGGAACATTTGGATTAATAAATGGGCATCCTACCTACCTCACCATTGCAATCTAATTATAACTATTTTTATATCTTTAGCGTCATAATTCATTATTTAAAGAACGCGTTCCCATTCAGATTAGAGCAAACCACGCACGCCTAATTGTTATTTGGTTTAAGGTGAATTAAGAAAGCTTATTCGTATACACCCAATATGAATGTAATAAACTAATAAATTTTAGCAATACTTTAGCAAAATATATACGCTATATTCGAAATGCATGTATAAAAATATAGTATCGAAATACAGCATCCAGTAAATAACAGAGCTGTTAACATTTATGGGCTGATGATGAGTCAACCAGTGGTTACATCAAGATAATATGCTTTTAGCTGAAATAATACGAGCGGCAACCTTTTGGAGAACCTTACAATTGAATTTACGAACCGTAAATACCGGCCGAATTCTAACAACTGGCAATTTAAGTATTTTGTGATATTGTCGGTGTTTTTTTAGATAAGTCTAACTATTAAATTTGTTTTTGGATTCTCTCTGCTGATCCCCATCCAAATTGACACGAAGAGAGGTATATTTCACTTTTATTTACTTAACTTTTTTTTTTTTTAAAACTGATTTAAAACTGATCACTAATTATATTTTATTATCTAAATAACTATCACAGCAAATTTTTGAAGGTATTGCCTTTGTTAGCTTGCACAAATTTGCTTTCTTGAAGGCGCTTTAATGGCATTCTAGAGTTCTTGCGATATTAGAAGCAACTCACAGTATCGCCTTTCTATCTGAAATCTTAAAACTAGCGTATATATATCACGTGATTGAACTACTGAGATAAGTCTAACGGCGGCAAGATTTAGAAAAAATGTTTGAGTGTTCCCCATTTATAACTTGAACTTCTATCAAATAAACTAAATTTCAATCTTATTTTTTGGAAAAAAGCTGTTTCAACGTTAATATTTTAAGACAGGCATAATATTGAACAAATCTGCCAAATCTTTACTATTAGATACACCGTAAAAACCATGAAGATAGGTTAGTTAAATTTTTTGCTCTATTTTTAATTGTTTTTAAGAAACACACGAAAATACAAAGTGCTCCAAATAGTATCATCCGCAAATATTCATAGATCTGTCCTGCCTAACCATCTCGTTTTTGGTGGGCCTTGAGCTCCTGCCAGAGAGTAAGAGCGCCTATCTATAGTTTAGTCATCGACAGAGGCTAAACACTGTCCATTCTACTACATCTGTTTGTCCGCCTTTAACGATCGGACCAGGATAGATCCGTCGTTGTTACTCCCTAGGCAATAAAAATCGCTTGATTGTGGCCTTAGCCGGTCACGGTGTATGGCAAACCTCGTCACCACGGCTACACAGACGTCTCCATCGTGACCAAACAGTCACTACATAGGTTGATCGCGTGCCAGAAATATGCCACGATGGCTCTGGCCATGGGGGTGGAAAGAATCCATGGAGTTCTCATTGGTTCTCCTTACGTAGCGTTGTGAGGACATATGCTTGCTAAGTTTGCGCTCCCGCATCCACAACAGGTTCACACGTAGCCACGAGGGCGGCTCCGAACGAATTTAGCATAACCATCGTAATATTTCCTCTGCATCTCCATATCCTGCAGATGAGCGGGAATTGGTTGTTGTATTGTGGGCGTGGATCGTGCTGTTAGGTTCGTATGTGATCGTCCATCGTAGTATGATAGATGCCGCCTCATGCATACATAGCTAGGGAAGCTTGCTCTAACTGATTGCGGCGGTAGGTTGATTTATCGTACTATTTTATCACGTGTGGCTGAAGCACAATTTAAGCTTGGTTTGGTGATGTTATCACGAGGTTCTCTTCCCTGAAAATAAGTAGCTTACTGCGTTGAGCGTAATACTACGGGTTCCGAACGACCTCTAGCTTCAATTGGAGCTTCATAGAATCTGATAACAATCTACTGATCATTGTTACAATTTCACATACGGTCTTTCAGTAGCTAGGTAAAATAGCATGTGTAACAAATGGCCTATAAGTTTATATTGGACAAAACCGTAGCATGGCGAAATGGAGACGGATTATCATAATCGTGGAAGCCATAATCTTAGTGATCAGGCATGTAGATCGATCTAAACAAAATGCTTTTTATCGAATCTAATATAGCAAATCCATGTTCGTTGATACCTTACGCATAGTTCCATCTTCATGACGTGCTGGTGATTATAAAATCACTGCTTCGCTAGTTTTATTACAAAATTTATAAACTTGTATTCAATGCAAGCTGGCATTTGCGTATCAGATTTCGGTGAAAGCTAGTTTCGGTGGTAAGAAAGGACTTACCCAGAAAGTCATCTACATAAATAGAACTGTATCCTGTTGTTCCATGATCACCTCTCTTATACTCAAGTGACTTTTCGTAAAAAATATTGTGCGTGGTTTACACAGACTCAGTGAAGGTGACACACTATTTCAGCTTTATAGGTGGCATCGGTTCATGTTGAGCCTTTTTTAATGTTGCAGTGCCATCTAGGAATTGTTTGTTCTCCGGCAGAGCTGCGTTGGTTTTACAAGGAAAAAAGTCTATAAAAGCTGGGCATTTTCTAGAATGCTTTCTTGTGACCGTAAAGCCAAGGGCGTCGTTTTCTTTTTCAGTCTCCAATCATTTACCATACAGACGGATCCTACGACTGTTTCAAAAGCATTGGTAGACTTTAATAGTCGATTAATTAGGGAATGTTTTGATTTGCACATGTAAATAAAATTGCATGCAGAAAAAAATGTTTTACCTGTTATATCTAATGTGTAAGGTTGGCCAAAGCTAACGCGAAAAATAAAATATTTTTTAAAGCTGACCATCAGCCAACATTTAACGTCCACGGTAGCAGTTTTGCATTACTTCGTAAGACGTATCCCATATAAATGTAAATGCGCACCGGCGGGGATCGAACCCGTGCACCTACGTGTCTCCTCCAGTCGCATGACGCATACGAATGCACCAAGCCACTGAGCTTGACTAACGCGAAAAATAAGCGTCGCTGTAACCGCCCTATTACGAAATTTGAAGAAAAACAATGTTATGTGTGGTGCAGCTGCCGAATTTTCTGATAGATGACTTGCGTTACTTTGTACAGTGAGTCTTGCTCAGTTCTTGGGGGGCCTCCGAATACATAATCATGGCCCTGCTAGAAGCACCGTCACTGAATGTCCGAACGGCCAAGACAACAGCAACGCTGTGGAGGAGTACTAAGCATCGTTTGTACGCAGAGGATATAATCCACTTCCCAAACGACTCGGTTATCATATTAAAACACTTTCTGTTTAAATAGACTCCCTGCGAAATTCGAATATATAATTATATCTTAATAGCGATAGCTGTGAAAGACGACGAACGAACATTTAGGAAAGTTAGTAGCAATGTGTAAAGAAAACGACAAACGTCAACGCCATGATTCAGGAAGCGGTTAGTAATATACAGAGTCATCCCAATAGACGCGCCCTTATAGACGCGTCCAACCTGATATTGTGACATCGTTAAATTTTGTAATTTCATAGCAACTCTGTTTTTGCGTGAAAAACTCGTTGAAAAAGACGCCGGATGCTACTGCACGCATTTTTCGTACACAGTCGACAAATCCTACATTTAAGTCATTTTTCAAGACCAAGAATCGTCATCGAACGGCGTATTGATGTGTAGATCCCATAAATTCCATACTAAAGGTCTAGCTAGGTAAGTGCGCAAAGTAAATAATTTAGAAGTCTGTGGAAAAATCGCTTGCAGGGAATTACAGGAATTTTAGATATTTAGCGACCTTAACTACACAAGTAATGAGCAACACTCAGTCATACATTATTTCTGAACAATTTCGTCTACACACAAAGATATACTATCAAAAAAACAAAAGTATCTTAAGTCTTTTCCGTAAACACAAACATTTCCACAGCCATATTTGTTTGCATTGAAATATGTTTAATATAATGTAATGCAAGATACAAAGGCTAGAGTATAATATACGATAATCTACAAGTTTGCTTACATTAAGCCTGAAAGAATCCTTTGAATAAAAAAATTATGATTTATTTAACCTGGTTTCTCTTTCGACTAGTATAAGTCTTACGATTGATGCTCATATTTAGGATGCTTTTTAAGGATTTTCGCTTTTTCACTTCATTTCTAACAATTTACTCTTTTCTGAAAGTTCATGATTAATTTATTTGGAGTATATAGAACATCGGTGGACTACCCTATACGTCCAAAGCTGCGTGAGAGATAGCAACTTATTGTCTTAAAAGATTTTATTCATTTTAGATCTCCAAAATTTAAGCATATCCACCTTATAAAGCGATGTCTCATTAAGCCGACACGTTACACAAGTTGCGTTACCCTGTCGCTCATTTCACGTATGTCCTTCGAAAAGTCCCGAGCGAAATCACATTCACAAAACCACTGTTGTTAGCCAGTCGTATCTCAATAAAATAATGTATTTTGCGAAGGCTCCAAACAGGTGGGCTCATAAGTTTGTTACGATCGAGGTGGCGAAGCTTCATATTCGTGAGATGTGTGCTGGTCTAAATAGCGAAACTCGTTGTTAGATAAATAGAATTCGGTGAGTTCGAAGGACGCATGGAATTCGTGACCATGCTGCTCGTGAATCTGATTGTTCCCAGGACATTGAGAAAAAGTATTGTGCCAAAGTATTTGATTCGATGTCGATAACACCCGAGTTGTTTAAGAAGAATAAATCAACATTAACGCCATTAGCAAAAGATCGGCGGCCGAGCCTCGTGATAGTGTTACTGTCAAGGTAGACTTCATTGGTGTGCACGGCAGTTCTTTAGTACGTCACTGTGGTTGCTATCATGGCAGACAACAACATTTATCACTGACCGAAGATAATAGTACGTACAGCTTTCAGGGCGAATCGCCTTGCAGCCACATACAGCAGACTCAGCACGGTCGCAATTCGGACTGCAGTATGTCGTGTAGATGCAGAGCAGAAAGAGGTTCCGTGGATTCGACGTAGCTCAGTAGCACAATTCAAGGTAGCCATGCTTTGAGGTGTTTCGGCAGTCCACGTACTGTAAGTCGACGATACGTGGTAACGGTGCACGCTTTTGTCCGCTAACGTTATGGGTAGATGAAATTGGCGGGAAATGTGTTTCAATGCGATTGCTACACTGAACACCTCCAACGCGAATGTACGAATAGTGTATAGAGCAAATAGAGTGCGTCCTCGAGCCGTTCCAAATCATTGTTGTTGAGCTCCACTTGAGTTAAGCTGAGTTTCCCCATGAAAATGAATGGCGCTAATACCAATAGACATTTAGCTTTTAGCACGGCTAATTCGATACTGTTAGGCACTGGTAATATCTGTGATGACGTTGTTGTTAAGCATGAGATTTCGGAGAGGACTCAAAGCTACCGGATTCGAGATGCTGGATCTTGTTGACCAACTGGAGGGTACCTACCAACGACAAAGCCTGGAATACAGCTCAAATGAGGTTTCGGATCTTAATGAACCGGGAGCGTCGAGAGTACTCGGAGTATTGAAACCATTATAGGCTGGCAACGTCAGCAATTCTGTGTGACGATAAGCCCGGATAGAGTAACGTTTTAAATGCGATAGGGCGTCGGGAATTGGTAACAACTTATTCTTCGCGAGAGCGGGTGATTGAAGCATCGCCATATCCTAAAAGGCTTCAGCGTCAATACTATCGATGGGATTGGTGCTCAAGTCAAGCTCGGTTAAAGAATTCAACCCTACCGTAACTTGAGAACTAATGCATCGGAGGCATTTGGCTCGCAGAGAAATACACTATCTTTTTCAATGCTCAAGATTTGTGTTTGCTTACGTTCTTTGATTGTTTTCTAATTTGGGTTTAGAAAGATTGCCGTACGATTCGGATAAGTCCGACTAGAAGCGAATCTTCTAGTTTGAGTACATTCAGTACCGTCTTCGTATTGCGCACGCAAAGCCATTTCAAGATGGAAGTTCGATTATATTCCAGATGGGAGCTCAAGTAACTCCAGGAGATCCACAGTGTGGCCAGTGATAATTCCGATAGTGAATTGTAGCTCAGGTGTAGGCCCTTTAGTTTCTTGGTATACAAAATGGTCCCCTTGAAATAGTGGTTGGTTCATTGTGGTCCAGGTGAAATTGTCAAATGTATGTGAGTCCAAAAAGGATTCAACTTTGGTAGCAATCTTGTTGTGGTTCAGACGGGATCTTTTAAGATGGTTTAACGAGACAAAGCTTCTTTCCGCAAGTATCTGAAGCTCGTTGTAGCATATATCCAGCATTAATGCAGGCGACTTAAGCGCCGAGAAGACGCAACCTATCCTACTCAATCGAACAAGCGCGTTCTCCCTAAGTGAGGAAATTTGGGGAAGAACGACAAAGGTAATCACAACATTTTCAATGATGTTTCTGTCAAGTGCAGTAATGCTCTCTGTGAAAGCGACAGCCTGGGGTGACATACTTGACAGTACTCACGGCTTTGTATCCACCCGGATCTCTGATCCGTTGTTGGCATCAAACCCGCATGCAAATGGAACCGCTTTCAGGCAAGTAAAGATTATTCGCTTGTAAAAATACAATAATTCGGAAGTTTAGTTTGGAAAGGAGAAAAATTTCAATGTGTCTCATCATTGAAGCTGTGGTCCATTGGTTGAAATAAATTATTTTGTAGAAGACGAGACGACCTTGTGCGCGATTAACGGTTTCTCTTGACATGGATGAGAAGCAGTACACCAAGAATGAATCGACTCGATTGCTATGTAAACCTATAATTGACGCTAACATTATTTCTAGCTGGAAAGCGTTGAGAGCAAACGAAGGTTTAATACGTTTTGCAAGGCTCATACCTGTCACTGAAAACTGGCAGTCAATAATGAGTTCTTGACGTCCGTTGATGAGTTCCAGCGGTTGCTGCTAAGCCGACCAGCCTGAGCGACTCAGTCAGCACAAGGTATTGACGGATGCACTGAAATGAGAGGTCGCAAGGAGCTTTCGAAAGTTGTCGACCGCCCCACAGGTATATCCAAAGCCTTGAATTTGCGTTTAAGACGGTATAATTGTGTAGGTATCATCAACCACGAGTCAATCTCTATACAGGTCTGTGCCGGATCTACCATACTGTCATTATGCTCTTTAGGTAAAACGATCCAGTCGTTCTCATCGTCAACATAATGCGAATTTCTTTTTATTACCCGCTAAGGGGTTTCGAAAGAAACTACAGGCTTGCCGACAGGCTTGGGGAGCCGGACTGACTCTCCAAGTTCGAGCTGTTGTTCAACGCCGCTGGTTTATTTTGAGTAATGATAGCACGCGTTGCCGAGTGGACAGCCAAAAGCTGCTCAGTGAAGCTGACCCCGTTCTACCGACTTATCATCAGCGCTGGCGACCTTGGGTGACATGGAAGGTTGGCCGCTTTCATCGGGGCGTCTAATCTGAAAAAATTATTATTATTTTATTATTATGTTATTCTGCTAGGCAAAGAATCAGGTCTAATGCTATCGGTGTTCAACGGTTTTCGTTTGGGGAGAATATGCTCTATCTAGAT
This sequence comes from Tropilaelaps mercedesae, assembly GCA_002081605.1. Taxonomy (NCBI): domain Eukaryota; kingdom Metazoa; phylum Arthropoda; class Arachnida; order Mesostigmata; family Laelapidae; genus Tropilaelaps; species Tropilaelaps mercedesae. The sequence continues at coordinate 13,658 of MNPL01026129.1, forward strand.
GATTGTGTAGAAGATTTCCCCGAACTTACTTGCCTGTCGGAGGACGTGACGGAATTCTGTCTCGGCTGTATTCAGGCATTCGTAGAAAGAACGGCCTCGACTATGCAGAGCCTTATAGAAGTGTGCGCCCGATTTTTCGGTCTCCAGGGGTTTTTGTCAGCGTGCATAATGGCACTGAAGTAGACTTTTTATAGGGCTAGTATCAGTCGTACCGCCTACCGCCTACGTTGCTTAAATATTGGCTGACGTCGTGTACAGATCTTGAGTCACTGTTCAGACTCACGTATATCCCCACTGTTTCGAACTCACACAGAGCTCCGACTAGAGCTTCATACTTTCAACGGCGTCTATACACACGTTTATCTCGCCGTCGTTAACGTCAAAGGTATGTATCCGCTTGGCCATCCATGACGAACTCCGCATACGGAAGCAGCTTGGCGACTTTAGGGTTCCGAAGAAAAAGCTGACGACAGCAACGTTGGCCATCGGACCGGCGAGCGGTAAGGTGAACGAACATGTAGAGCTGGACAATGCCCCGGCATTTTGTTGATCCTACGTGCACATCAAAGTGTGCTGGGTCTATTGCCAATTCAAAACGTAGAACGTCATGGGGAAAAATTGGTTGAGATTATGTGCTTTGCGACACCAAACAAGTGGCTTCGTTATCTACGCCGCTTGAACTCGATCTGTTAAAGGCCCGTTAGAGGGCCAATCGTTTGTCGTGCAGTCAGTTGAAGGATATGTGGTTTTTAAGCAGCGTCCCGTCATCAGCAACATTTTCCCGAAGCACGGGTCATGAAACTGTCAACCGAAAACCCCATTTTAGATCTCTAAATGTTTTCTTCATTAAGTCGGTTTCGACAAGTAGTAGTTATGGTTTGTCAGACTATCAAACGATAGCGTGAAGCCCTTCCTTCTCGACCAGCTGCAGTATATATACAATGCGCTACCTTACAGTACTTTGCAGGACGACCCACTTCCTATTGTGTCAGATCTGAGCCAACATAAGCGCTCGAAAGTAGGAGCTCTGTGCAGAGAGCGACTCGCTGAACTGTAGGAGGCACCTCTTCTCTTTATAAAAAGGTCGGCGCTCCTTGTGATGCACAGACACTGAGAAAATACGTTTACTTTCATTTCAGTGCATGGCTTGAACAAGTCAGAGTGATGGGTGTTGACAAGATCTCAGTTGAGAATCAGTTGTCAAGGTTTCTCCATTTTCTGCAGATACTCACCGAAGTATCCTCCTCGGTCGTTGTTTTTCATAAAGGATTGTGTCTCGTCTCTCGAAGGGTGAGATTTTTCTGATCTATAAATGCACAATATGCTATCAATGATAGGATTCCTGTAAGAAGTTACATTAAGATAGCATGTGAAGGGTATTCTTTATTAGTGTTAGTTAGCCAGAAAAAAATTGCATCGTGCTACCAAGTTTCAACACGACACCGAATGATTTTCAACGTATGGGACTTCATGGAAGCGTCATATTGTTCGACCGTTGACATGTACCGGTTCATACAGTATGAAGCGAACCAGCTAAGTGCAACACTCACACACTTCGTTCATAGAGACTTCGTCTTTAGTTTTCCAGAGGGAGTCATTTATTTCGGTTTAACGTGAGAATTCCCAGCAGTGTTGTTCATCTTGTACGACAGTTACTGTACTCTTCGTCCTACTAGAGAACCACTCGAGAACTGCAAATCCTTCCAAGTTCTCGAGGGTTCCAAGAAATAGCAGAACTAAAGTTTAGCTCTGAATCAAAAAGTGCACCCCAAACGAGATTCCCTGCTTTGAAAAAGGCCATTTTGCCAAAACCGATAGGCATTCCTAAATATATGTCGTTAGTTCGGCACAGCTTACCGGATAGTGTGGGATTCTCGCGAGGGCGGACCTGGACCACTAAAACTCACGCCATTGGCACTGAGACTGGTCCAGTCGAATTGATAACGTTAAGAAGTGCGTTTACTTGAGAATTAAAAAAATGATTGCACAGAAATGAGCATCTGAATAATACAAATGCTATGTCACATCCACAAATAACGACTCCAGCAGGAATAGGAATAACACGTATACATAAAGGACCCATGAACTTAACTATTGAAAATAATTGCTATAAGAGTACATAATTATTACTCATGTACCAGGATAACTTAGGTTGTAAATTTTAGCAACACGGAATTTATCAAGTTTGGAATTTGTCATTGTATTTTATCCATATTTGTTGCATTATTTGAACGTATACACAAAGGTGAGTCAACGCTTTTGTTTAAAATAGTTTCATGTTTTTCTTTCTTATTTTAAAATCGATGTAATCGAGCTTTATTTGTAATATAATCATGTTGCTGAGAATTATTATTAATATTATTATTCTCAAACCAATTTATAGAATGACACAAACGCAAATGTGTTTGAAGTACTACACTTACTTTTTAAATGATAAACACATTTTTCTATTTGTTCGCATAAAAATTAAATGAGGCCATCATTTTTAGTTAAACCTCCCACAATTTATCAGATCCCCATGTTGAACTCGCATTGCTTTCAGCTGTCTTTAAATATGCGTGATTAATGTCACGGTTCTTTCTCAATTTAAATTGTTTACTGAAAATTGTATACTTCAAGGAACACTGCGAGTTGAAAAGCAACGAGGAATAATAATATGACGATATCTAAGTGGCTAGTAACGTGTACTTTAATCTCATCGTGCCTAACTCTTACGTTTCCGAGCTGATAAGTGCCAAGTACATTTGTACACTTCTACACTTATGAATTTGAAAGCGCGCATGGAAGAATCCTGTAGGGATGGGTAAACTAGTGTCTCCGCAGTCCTCTTTTCATCCATACTACTTAAACTTACTTGCTGCATCTTGAAATTTAGCCGACAGTGAAATTCAGGACTGACCCCAGTGGCTTGGTGCAGTTGTGTGCGCCTTAGGAGTGAAAGAGACACACAAGTTCACAAGCTCGAACTCCGCCGTCGCATATGTGCATTTATGAATTTCATATTACGAAGTAATGTCAAGGCGATAGCGTAAACGCTAAATGTCGGCCGAGGGTTAGCCCCGAAAAAATTAAATTGACTTTTGTAAGGCTCCACTTAAGTACCTTTGTACCATACTCATGCGAACCGGGACAGCTAGAATAATTTTTATGACTACTATATAAAACCATTGCCCAGGTGCATGTGAAACCGCTGCACAAAAACTGCCCCATAGAGACAGGCCCAATCTGACCTTGACCTCAAAGTTGATTGCCAACCATTAGCAGCATTGCACGACATAACCTCCTCGATGTTCTCCTCCGTCAGACGTTGAAACGAAGAGACAACCGCGCCGGTCTCACCGCCGTCGTAGCAAACTTTCGTAGATGAGCAAACTCGCCGCAGGGCCCTAAAGGCCGTTTGCTTTCTGTGTGTGTCAACACTTGTGCTCACTCTTGTATATAATTTGCTTATGGGATCAAGCTTACGGAACGGAACCGCTTACGAGCGCCTTGGACTGTCGACCTCCGGCAGCATTGGAGGCTAGGAGGCAACGAGGATATCGTCTTAGCAATTCAGCGCAAGGGCAAAGAATAGAGCGCAGCAGCAGCAGACAAGCGAAGAAGCAAGGTATCTCCGTACGGGATGGGGGCACACTTTGTGGTACTCACTCGTGTGCGGTAAAGTACAGTGAGCTGCTTTATCGCCTGGAAGAGAGACGAAGCACTGATAGTTCTTGGCTCGGCAAACGAGAAAAACCTGAAATGGTGTAATTTACACAGCAATTAGTTGAGCGCATGGCCAGTAGAACGAGGAAGGCCGACTTCATGAAGTGAGGATCAAAAAGTACGGAGACAAACAAATGCCGTAAAAAACGCTTAACATTTTCTAGAAGTCATAGTGGTCTGAAGACATCGCGTGTCACCGAAAAGACAGGACTGAGGTCCACTTGTCAATGGCGAGTTTTTTGTTGGGTTTCGTTTAAAATGTGGATTATAAGACTGTACGACACAAGGGTAGTCTATATTTTTCTAGTTATCAAAAAAATATCTACACTCACATTTTTCGCCTGCTTTTGCCATTTATTTGGCAGCGTCGCGTTATAAAAATCAAACTGGAATTCTTCTTAATGAAAACTTTCTAAATGATAAATAACCTCTCTAACTATATTATGTTACTGTTAAGTGACGGACATTTCTCCGATGCTGTGAGCAGGCCACCACACAGATTCATTAATTTCATACTTACGAAATTCTTTTTTTGTGAAAGAAACACGTTGAAAAACAGTAATCTTCAGTAAAAAATGCAGCGGAAACTGTTGGATTTGCTTCGATGGGCGTGCGACCTTCATTCCGCGAAGAGAATAAGTAAAGTCCTTTGTAAAGCTTTGAGTGAACGAAGAGATTCGCTTTGCTTCAGGTGCTTCCTTCCGTTGAGCTTCTCGTCTTTGCCCCCACGCACCGGATCCCGATCTCTCTTTAACTGATGACTCTACAAGCGTGCAACACGGAAGTAAAGGGCAAAGGTATTCTGTTTGCGCAGAGAAGAAAAATGAGAAAAATCACTATAAATATCTTTAGTAATCTGGTATTAGAAGAGTTTACCTCGGCTTGCCGACAGCGAAATCGCCTATTTTCGGGGCTTTTTGCGCATGGAATTTGATACTCGCGTTTTATCCTCATTGTGATTTCTTGATCATTCTAGGATAAACAGGATGGTGTGCTATCTATTTCAAGCTGCTCGCAATGTTAGTACCTAGAAGAAGTTGCACCAACTACAAACGTAATATCAAAAATTAAAATAGATTCTTTGTGCCAAAGGCAACTTATTTGGAATTTAAAATGTAAATAAAAACAATGGACACGGATCCGATAGCCTTTGTATTTACCTCGAAAAATCCAGTTTGTTTGTTTTCTTTCTTTGTTAGGGACTTTAAAAATATTGCAAAACATACGCATTGTCGTTATTTCAGTAATAATAATATACAGCGGCACCCCTGTAGTTTCACAAAATGCATCATCAGCTTCGATAGCCGCCCTTGTTGCTATCACATAATCGTTTGATGACCACCTACTGGAATCGACCAGTTTGGCTTGTCCATGCATTGAAAATAATGTTTTCATTTTGCGTTTTATGGAGTCTACGTTCACGGCGAATGCGACGCAGGCCTGGTCGGTTTCCTGGACACCGACTCCAGGGAAGAGACTCTGACATTTAGGTTTTACTTGATTTAAGCGTACTAAATTCATTCAAGTACCAAATACTTTCTTATTGGTCTATACGCAATAATGTTTCGTTTATATCTCATATATAACTTCTACCTAATAAAAATTGGAAACTTTTATGAAACAAATAACTATGGCATTTTCATTTCAGATATTTAGCGTTTTTAATTCCTAGCTGTTCAGCTTGGCTAACACAAGGCAGACGCCTGCGCCTTTTAAGGACGTGTGCTACAATCTCCCGAAGTTTTCCAAAAAAAATCACTAAATGCAGAATGATAGCAACAATAGAGACCGATTTTTTCATATTTTATCGTTCTTTTTGTCAACCTTTACTCTGAAAAGAAAACTTGGATATTATTAGTCTAGTGAAACGAACCGAACGAGCAAGGCTAGGGGTATAAAAGGACGAAGACTGTGACGAGATGTTTGCGACGATCGTTCAGGTTTTTCAAATAGGGCGCGACTGTATTTGACTTAACCAGACGGTGGTGGAGAGTGTGGTCGTTCAGAGAATCGGTTATTCATACAAGGTGACTAGGCGAACGAAATACGGCGCGGCAGAAAAAGGAAGTGGATCCAGTGATGGATTGTTTATTGGATCCTAGCTGGTCCCTGCGGTTAGAGCATCCTAGTGAGGAAACAGAGCTACGCAAGCCCTGCGGGCACAGTTGAGGCAGGACAAAATAATACGTATTTCGGCAACAACAAAAAACTGCAAATGGAAAGAAGAGCGGGCGAAATGCGATTTCTTCTCAGTTCTGAAAGTTATTTGCTATAGCATAGGATCCAATAAATATCACACTTACAAAGATCCGGTAGTAGTACGATTTTTGCAAAAAAGGCTGTAAAATCAGCAGTCAGTAAAAAGTTTTTTATATGTTTCTGTGTGTGTGTGTGTGTGCAACTGGATATTCAATTTTTTATATAAGCGACCCTTGGATGCCAAGGCCCACAAGTCAACACATCTGTTGTGGGTCCGATGATCATCTGTTGTTCATGTTTACTTCGGAAAGCATTTTCTTGAGAGCCAACAAGGCGTCCTCCTGCGTGGGCTATTTGCCATAGAATAGTAAAAATGTAGACCTTGGTTGGCCGAAATAGGGAACCGACCAGCGGACACTGTAGACACAAAAGAGGGTAGGATCTAATCAGGAAGTGCTACTCGCCCAAACCCATACGAGACTGGAGACTCAGAAACGACAACATACAAGGATACGGATCTGCCGAGACTATACAACGAAACAGACAACCGAGCCTCACAACGATCGCTATTGCAATTATGGTAACGAAATTAGAGCTCGACAAAGCGACAATCGGAAAATAGAATGGGGGTACAGTTATACCATACAAGTGCAGTTGGGAGATTAACTCGACAAAGATATTTAAATACATAAATCTGCTTCCCGCAATATGCTGTCAACAATAATAATAGTATCACATTGCTATGCTTTCGATGCACGCCTGCATGCCGCGACTGAGCGTTAGACTATAGCCTAAAAAATTGGTGTAACCTTTTAATTAATAGAGACTTCTTATCTGAACGCAAGGCTTGGGAAACTTCGTAGAAAAACTTTAAACTATGCTTTACTTTTTTACTTACTTAAGTTACTGCAGTGTCCCTATATTCAACAGATCACAACAAGATGTTTATTGATTCTGTTACTGACGTTTTATTTAACTTTGCTAGATAATTCCCATTTGTTTATTATTTGTTTATAATTTCCAGTTTACCCTAGCGCCCATGAGAGACATTTTCCGGGTCACGGGAATTTTTTGAGCCCGAAGCACCCGGTTCGGTTGAGGTATTCGCGGATGGATTGCTTCCTTGTGGACGCTTTACACTTGACGGTTCTGGAGGAAATGCTTTCGATTGCGATATGAAAGGGGGAACGGCGTCTGTTGTGAAAAACGGTGATCGCAAATTTCCCGAATTACAACGCACAGGTTGGTCTGCCGTATATTGCACATATGGCTGAAATTGGAAACCGGGAGGCTGTGTTTGTACGGGATATGCTCCGAATTGCTGCATTAGAGGAAAGATAGCGTGCTGAGGTAAAATTGGTGACTGCCCCCCTGTATTCTGCGGTTGACCGATGACGTGCTGAGGCGAACACGGCATAGGCTTGAACATAGGCACCGGCGGTTGCGATCCAATTGGCTGGAGGGGTAGTGGCGGTGGTGGTGGTGGCGGAACCCCTATGCGGGGCGGTACAAAGAGGGGCTGGAAGGAAACGTGTCGTGGGGGACTATGCACGTTGTACATTTGCTGGTAAGGATATGGCGGGAGACCCTGCGCGCAGTTATGGGCAATATACGGCAACGTCGCCGATGCGTAACCAAGAGCTCCAGCTTGCACACCCAGTTGGTCAGCTGCTTCTTGAATCGCTGCTCGAATGACGTCTGGGGGTATGGGTATTACCATGTAGTCGCCAGGTTGCCCCGTGATTGGATCGACGTGCGAGCGCATCTTGGTTCGTCAAAGATATTTTCTGTTTTGTTTTTTATCTACGAATCGGATAACGTCCAAAAATTTATCGTTACTTTGTTGTTTAAGTGCAATAGTTTGTGCCCATGTATGTAAAGATATATTAGTAACTTCAGTCCCATTTAGGGCAACGGAAACGGTTCAATAAACTGGCAGAAGCAGCCTCGGACGGCGCAGCATGCCGTCGTGTACAGTGTTGTGTGTAATGAAATAACATTTGTTCTTTCACAGAATAAATTTCATTGGATGGCAGAAAGTGAGAGAGAGAGAGAAACCCAGATAGTCATCAAAATATATTAAGTGATAATGTGCTCGATGGCCGAGTTTTTAAACTCCCCCGCAGTAGCAAACTAGAGTAACATCAACTCGCATTACTTCGACGACACGAAGTTACGCGAGCATGAAAATGTCACCAGGAGCCTTTAAACGGATAACTTGTCGATCAATTCTGCAAGTTGGCGTAGGACACTGCAAGATTTGCTGCCAGTTATTCAATCGCCGAATCACAGCCACAAACAGTCCGTCATATATTCCAACTAAGGTATATAATATACAGTACAATCTGCACAATACGTTATATTTGCTCATCTTTTGAAAACGGTTGCAGCTTCGACGAAATATCTTAGAGGGTGATTTTCATGGACTTTTCGAGTGCATCTACCGGCCAAGGTTAGTCAAATTTGTGATATCTCTTTTGGTTTCGTTATACCGATATTAACTTTGTTTTTCTCTATGGAAAGGGAATTTAAAAACGTATCTGTACTTTGGTCCGAATCAAAAGGCCGAAAGGGGTCCTTCTGGACATGCACCATCCTGAACAAATTACGCAAATCGAAATCTATCTAATTCAGGAAAGCAAGGGATGTCCTAAGATTTTTTTATGAAACCTAATCGTTTTGCGACGTCTGAAGTTTATTATTTTTTACCTATCTTCTTGAAACAATATATCAATGCGTCTTTACCCTAGAGCTTTCGTCTTTTTTGTCCTCGATAGCATTTGGCCTACTTTAAAAAATCTGATATGGCGATGTGTAACGAAAACCGTACGCTTTATCAATTAAATGGAACCCGCACGATTTGACAGGTGTCTCAATTGCAAGTACCGATGTCGCCACATACTTAATTTAGCTTAGTTGAAGACTTGCAATTGTACATAAAAAAACTCCTAATTAATTTTTCCTGGAAGATAATAGTTCTCGAGGTTATTCAAGGCTTTGTACAATTTTATTTGATATGAACTGGTCGCCCAAAAGATGAATTTTTGTGTGCTTAAGTTGGCATAAAGCACATATTATTAAACAGCTATTACAGAAAGTTTCAGGAAAACCATGCGGCGAGGCTTCCACATGGTTAGCTGTTAACACTCAAAATTAAATTACGATCACACATGACGAATTCTTGTCTTGATCTAGGAATTTTCAAAAAACAAAGAAATTAATTCGCAATGCCATTAAAATTTGCGAAAAAATGTTACTTTTAATTTTAAATTATGAGTTCAATCAAATGGCTGCTTCTTATAGAGAAAACAACCATTACTATCTATCTTTTAATATCGGAAACAGTTGAACTATATGAATATGATCGAAAAATATATCAAAGAATTGGTGTAACTTCCTTTGATAAGTTGCACTAATCATCACAAAAATCATCATCACCACTAATGATGACGACAAATTCAACAGTTCTAAAAAAACTATAAAAAATATTAGCATCAATCCGTAATCACATGCATGATGACTCTCTGCGGGGTATTTCCATATTGTTATGTATAGCTGTCTTCGAAAAAAAAGTCGCAGATTATTTTAGAAAACATATTATATACAACTCGACATATTGCTGCGAGCAACTAAAATGAAAAGAAAGAAAATCCATGTTATCCGTTGCAGATAAGCTGTATGTGGTTCCATGTTTAGCTCACCTGGACTGAAATATTTACTCACAGTTCGGCTTAAGACAGGAGCATTGATATCACTACCAATCATTTAGTAGTTCATATAACGCTTGCTTGGATGCGCTTTTGGAGTGAGCTACCATTCAATTAGCACCACCTAGGATCTGTCAGGTCAGCTTTTAGCTAATTCCCGTTAGTGCACATACGGCTTATGCATCAAATGAATAGAAGGTCGCATTTTTTCCGTCATATTACCCCAAATCACCCTATCCAGCTCAGAAAAAAAGAAAAGATTGGCTAACTTTAGGTGAATGTGAGTAGTGTCTTTCATCGCTGCACGAAAGTCTCTATGTGGGTGTGTGTGTCGTGTGTCTATTTGTGTGTGTGTGTATGTCTGTATGTGAACTTTATTAGGTACTCAGCAGCTGACGCCCTTAAAATCCGAGGAGCCGATGTACAGCCTCAAGTCCGAGCAGTTGAGTTGCTCTGTATTCACCCGCGTTCTCGTATTCAGGATTAACTTGTGAATCGCTGACGTAGGATTTGCAACAGCAGCTGCTGCCTCATCTGATGACCAGATCAGGGAATGAACGCCCTCAGGGGACGGGATTAGCAGATAAAGAACGACAGGATGAGCGAGAAAGAATCCAGACAGACTAGTGACGATATCTGACTCTCGAATTGTCTTTTGTATTCGGTGAAGCAGAGACAACGCTGGAGTTATCAAGCACATCCAAACAGGAGCAGAGGTGGAGGTGCCGTGTGGCATGGACGCATGTCTGTTATTAGAAAGGCGTGTATTGCATGAGGTGTTTGGCGTAAAGATACTCGAATACATTCTTGGCAAAGTGAAGTCATTAAATGTATTGTGCAAGACTTGACAAGGATTCTCGCTGATCTGCGGTAGAAATGGGACTGGATGACTTCGAAGATTCAAAAAATTACTGAATAGCTTGGCATTACGTGGCAAAGTACGACGGTAAGTAAAGGTAAACACCACTGCTCATTTGGTAATGTGAAGACCCCATTTAGTTTTCCGAAAATCCATTAACATCGTTGAAAATAATCAAGTTTTATGGCGCACTCGCGGGACGGAATCCTCATGTTTTTATCTATTTTGGTAAGCGATATAGACAAGAACAGTACCACACGTTCAAAAACAGATTCTTGAATTCTTGGAAGTTACAATTAATCATATATCATGTCTTATAATTTAATTATAAGACAAGCATATTTATTTAATATTCCTTTTACCCGATACAATAACCCAACGCTATCAAAAAAGCCACTAGAAACCAAGCATTAAAGCATAAAGACCCTAAGCTAAGAAAAGCCTTGCCCCGTTTTTAATCTCATACTTTGGTTATATTTTTTTAAGCTTTCGAAAACGAATTACTTGTTAACTTGCTGGGGACACATGAAAATAAGAAAGCTATTTCCTTTTTAATAAACATCAATATGTAGGGCCACTGAGAAACTTGTGCATACTTCTTTTTTAAAATCGTTTATCGGAGAAGTCCCAATGCACATATAAATCTTCACGGATGTGCATAGGTATGCAATAATTACTATACGCTCTAAGATATGAGATTCATGACTTAATATGACGTAGCAACCATTTTCAACATATACAGCTTAATAGTAAGGTCGCCCGCCAGCAGATGCAGAGTGTGGGTTACCAAAAACAACCCTGAAACCATTAATATTTGTCTCTGCGTCTATCACACATTTTTCGAAAAATCTAACAGCACTTGAAATAGTCACAGTGAACTTCTAAAAAGTGTGGATCTACAGCGTTTTGATGCTTCTTACAATCTCAATACAAACGGTTGCTTGCCACAATCATCTTAAAACGGTTCAGTTGCAAATCGTAAAATACGGCAGCTTCACTCCAAACACACTCATATAATGAAAATTCAACGCACTACACACATAAAACGAATACATACAGATATTTGAGTGTTAAATATTTTTTGTACATGTTTACATTTGTACATAAACGTATATCGCAACGTATTTGTTAAATAGATGAAAAATAATAAAACGCTCGACGTCGCAGCAATGTTGAAAAAAACGTTGACATTACAAGGGGTCGGGTCTGTGTTCACTGTGTCGAGTCTGTGGTCGAAAACCACCATTCTATTTTTAGACAAAGTACTATTGTGCGGCGTGTGCCACCAGATTGTCATCCGTATTTGCCGGCAGTATTGCTACCCCCGACCCAAAAGGTTTACAACTTTTTACTTTGAAAAGAGTTGTGTGTGCCCTTAGGCTGACAATGATTTGGCTGAAAAATAGAGCTGCATATTTCGACAGCACCTTTAAGTTACCTTGTTGAAATCACCGGAACAATTTAGCTCCACGACTAACTTAGACGTTGTGGTGCTTAACCAATAATGTGAGGCAGTATTCAACATCAAATTCACGTTTAAGCAGTAGCGTTCTTCGGATCTAGATTGTTCTTCTAGCTATATTAACGGTTTTAAAATAGTTTTTATTCAACAATTAAGGTTAATGACCATCGCGATGTCAATCTAACTAAAAACCCCGTTCTGACTACTCTGGCGATTAATAATTAATTGAAAATGTCATCCTGAATTGTTTACAAGGTTGCACATCTCTTGGTGATTGCGTTGGCCACCTCTGCATTTGGTGCTGTTGTAATTCGGCAGAAACTTTATATTGAGGCTGAAGAGAAGACACGCCCTAGTAGTGATATAGGCATCCGTCAGGATTCACTGGGCTGAAAGGAGCCCTGCACGTCCAGCAGACAATTGGACAGTCGGATTTCTGCACTATTGATTGTCACGCAGCGATCACACAGAGGTTTGTAAGGCATGCTCGGTGGACATTCGTGCTATAGTGGAGCAAATGCACTCTTTCCAAGATAATATAGCAACAGCTGCCGGAATTCTCACGATACGAGAGAGTTAGAGCGTCATAGCTTGCTTTTAGAAGTTTCTAAGAATGCCTGGTAAGGCCCAGGACTTGTGCTTACTACCTTAATCAATGGCGTCTCTATTCTAAGCCATGTAGCTTTACAACAATTGAGCCACTCTTTCGCACCAAGATAAGCTTACGAATGATCGTTACGTGAATCGGGAATATAGATAGACTATGTGGATATAGTAATATCAAGTGGCAACAATAGCAGTACAGGCTCTTTGTATGCCTTGTTTGTCCACGCAAAGGGCCGTGTCGCCCAAAAAATATCACCCATACTTATCTTCGAATACAACATATAGCGCAATCGTCTGTTCTACTGAATCGCTTCAATCTGCTCGTGATGGGCTATACAGTAACCGTTATTAATACACAAATAAACACAAATAAGAAAAATAAAAATACCCATTATGCCACAACAATGCATCTTTGTAACAGTCGGAATCACAACGTGCACAGTTAGATGTCCTATATGTATATATATATATATATATATATATAT
>MNPL01026152.1:5978-22081 GCA_002081605.1 Tropilaelaps mercedesae
CACCGATGCCTTCGTCCTCTTCGACATATTTTTTTTCGCGCACCGCTACAAAGACCTTCAAGATACGAAAAATCGCTTCCCTGACTTTTCCTGCATGCGTGTTTTCGCATGGCTAACTGGTCTCCGCTAAGCCTCGGCATGCCGACCCAGTGTCTCCCGACCCCAGGTAGCTCGCTGTGCGTAGTCATTATATCCGCACCAATCCTGCGGCCCTGCCATTCCTGCAACGCCGACGAACCAGGCGCACCCCTCTCGGCCTGCTGCGGCAGGCCGACGTTACCAGGGCGAGAACTGAGATTTCTCTGCCGCCGGGCACGACCTCAAGGCCCCCCGAGATCTGAGACGAGACGTCATCCTCCGTTTGGGCGCTGTTTTACCACGTTCCTCCATTCTGCCACCTCTCGCCGTCATGCTGTCAGTAAGAAGGAGCAGGGCGTACGCGTAAAGCAGGCGAACGCTGAGTCGCGCCATAACCCTCTGCGACGCCGTTACACGATTGCGTACACATGCACATGAGGCTGCGTGTCTTGTACGAGTGGTTCTCCATTGCCCGACGTACAGCCACGTCGTAGGATGAGGTATGCATTGGTGTTACCTACGCCACTCACCTTAACGCCATATAAAATTAGAATTTATACAAAAGATAAAAATTTTGAAATTTTTATTTTAGAATGGAAAAGTATGTTAACCGATTTATGTCGAATTGCTCTCAGAGACCTCAGCTGATACCATTTTGGCATATAATGTTGCGATGGCACACAATGCCTGCGACTCCACGTTTACAGCTGAACCCGGACCCCTCCTTACGGGCTGATTAGCTTAGAATAAAGGCGAATATGGGTTTTCAGGTGACTATGACTTCTTTACAGTCTACTCTCACAACACCGTGTAACAAGTTTGTATCTTTTAAATATATTCTAACTGGCGTACAGTACGCTTGACTGATGTTTGTAAAATAGCACCTTTAAAGCTTCTATAACTCTAGGTATATAACACAACAGTGTGTATCACCCCTGTCGTAACGTGTTTACAAATTAATAATGTACGAGCCGCTTTTTCATGGCCTTTACAATCTTCGTTGACTTAATCGGTCTAGTGCGTTCTATGGAGTTCCACCATTCGACAAGCCCAGTTTGATCAGGCCTGCTTGTCTTCAACGGAAGCTTCAAAAGTCCCTCTGTCGTACGAAAAAGGTCTCGCCATATAAAGAATCATATTAAAAGGCACCGTATTCGAACATAATCAGATACGCAGGCAGATCAAAGGACAGCATGCTCAACATGTGTTGTTGTTTTTTTATTTGCTCGTCGCAGGCCTTCTGAACGAACTTGTTACGATGTGTATATGCCATGAGCAGTTTTATTTATGGCTTGTAGTTACTATGAGGATCCAATGTGCTGACTTGTCGGTTTAAAGTCAGCAACAATTATGCCATATTTTACGTGCTTTATCTTAGCAATTAAAGCTGTACCTGAAATTTACGTTTTCAAGGGGATTGAAATACATGACTCGTTGTCGTAAAACCTGGCTAAATAACACAGATTGGTAACGCTATTGCATTGAAGTACATTAACACATTAACGCTTGGCAAGAAATGCAGGTTACTGTGCATAATAAAAGTCACAATTTATGACTGTGTAAGGAACAGACACACGCAACAGCAAAAATTCGCAATGATACTTGCTCAATTTCGCGCGAACGCTTTTCAAGCAAAGTGAATTGCCGTACCTGTCTCAAAGCGACCCATATTGCGTTTGCTATAAGGTTCGCTGTAATATTCGTTCTATGGTTCGCTATAGAGCAAGGATATAAAAACCTGCCCCTTTTCCTCTCTGAAGATCTTTGGACATCTTGAGGGCAAGCAAGTGCCAGCGTTCCCATATCACTATAATGACCTCTCAGTATATTTGGTTAGTAAATAAAGCGGGAAGGTAGAACGGCGTAATGAACACTTGTCAGGTGCCCGGTACCACATTTCGCCCTTTCATCAAGCCCATGATCGATGCGATGTTGACCCTAGACACGGTTAACGATATTAAGGCATTCGCCCTGCATTAATCTCCTGTCACGGGCGCCATACGGTGATGCAACTACAAGGTGAACTCTGTGCCTTTCTATACCAAACTCACCACCTTCATTACAATCGGCACAGAACGTTATCTGTGTTCAAGGCTTTCACGCGCGCAGTTTTGCTTGCTGTGTATTCTACGGTATTAAATATGTTAGAAGCTATCGGATGCCGCATTTATTTAGGAACAGAAAAGTACCATTGCTTTTATTAGAACGTATTATTTGCATTGGCACTGTCAAGTTCTATCGTTGCATGTACGCTTTGGCGGAACCACATTTGCGCCAGAATAGAGTGAACATTACACTCTTTAACAATTGATAAAAGTTCATATTTATGCTAACTAATCAAATCATTCGAAAGGTACTCATGGTTTCCTGCGTTCCTCGTGTGAGAAAAAAGAGGGAAAACTTTTACCGGCCTAATGTATTAAACGAATTAAGTCACTCGAAATGATCGTTGTGTTGACTTCAATCCCAAGTTAAACAATTTTGTTGGCTACTTAAAATACAAAAAGAATGTAAAATTTTGTTAGACTTTCTAGAATTCTCTGAATAAAATAGCAATAAGTGACGTTAATCAGAACTGAATATTGCCTTCAGTATAGGGGCCATTTCTTGAAAGTACAAAATTTTATTGCAGATGGTACAGGTGGCGCCTCCTATGGGCTAAGTGAGTACCACGGCGGCTCTAGGCTAGTGGTATTCACAGACAACACCGATGGAGGGCGCTTCAGATATATTCTGCCGGAAAGTTTTCATCAACAGCCGCAGAGGGCGCCACGTGTTCCATATCTTGCAATTAGTAGACCAGTATCCTGTACCTTTTGCCTTGACTTTAATAATGAAAGAGGCAAGAAAATCAGAACAAAAATGTGAGCGACTATAAAAAGAATGATTTGGATGGAAATGAAGGAAACGAAAGTTAAGTTATTGCAGTAAAGTTGCGTACGAAAAAAATAAAG
The DNA here is from genome assembly GCA_002081605.1 of Tropilaelaps mercedesae. Lineage (NCBI taxonomy): Eukaryota > Metazoa > Arthropoda > Arachnida > Mesostigmata > Laelapidae > Tropilaelaps > Tropilaelaps mercedesae. Next base: position 9,011 of record MNPL01026152.1, read on the forward strand.
GAAGGAGAAAGATGCACAAAGTTCGCAAAAGTCATGGATAATGCCTTATAGCTTTTTGTAAACAAAAACGAGTTTGTCTATTTTTTATTGAATATAACGCTGCGCAAAATAGCTTAAACACGCATACCTTACGTGAATAGTTATTATTCACGTAGGGTATGCTTTGGTGATGCTATTTTAAAGCTAAAAATATGTACTCGACCGTCTGCGCGTCTTAATGAACGGACTAACGAACTTTACTCAAATATAGCACTTTCTTCTAACTTCACCGTGGCCCTGACATTCCACCAAAACGATGTATGCAGGCTACTCATAAATGGTGGGTCAGACAAAGGCTTTTATACCAGAGTAATTATAGAATAAACACCCAGAGCTGAACCAAATAAAACATTTCAATATGCAACTCAAATTTAACATGAAATTGAATTTATTGGTCGGGAATTACGTCCATAAGCTTCTAATACAAATGTACAATTTTACGAAACGCTTACAGGTAACCGATTTAACCAGACGTGTCGGTTGCGGCATCCATCCAGCATTGCGGTATCTATTAAAAGCTAGCTTCGGTAACAATTTGTTCCAAATATTAAGCAGAACGTTATATTTGGTATTAAGTAGAACTGACTATTTGATATTAAGTGGAACTTGCATGATCCCTCGCCTTACCATACATGTTACTGTTTCGATAGAGATCGTTGTGCTAAATTGCACATGGGAAAACCTTGATACCTATCCTTATATTACAATCACTAATATTAAGAATAACAGTGATTATTTCGATGCTTACGATTACTATCTGACTGAAACACATGTTATAGTTAACATTAATAATAATAATAATAATAATAATAATAATAATAATGGCCATCGATCATTTTACTTGGTGTATTCTTTATAATTTCCATATTCAAATCTTATCTGTTCGACCTTTAGTTTTTCCAAATACCTCTTTCTTCCTACGTCGCTTTCGCGGGATTGTCGAACCTCATGATTTCTGGTACAAACAAGCAAGTTATTTCTCATACAATCATTTAGCTCAATGCGAACATGGACATGTAACGCAACTAAAAACAACAGTTTTATTCAATCGTGGTAACAAGTCAAAAGTCTGTGTCTGAATGAGCGACTCAGTTCTCTTGTATTTTATGAGTCGTACTTCTCCTTATTTGCCATGGATGCAGCGGATCTTTCTCATAATAGGAACGCATAATTAACACACCTATAATCTAGCATAAGTGACGCAGTGCAGCATTCGATCGTATATCAAGCTGCACCGCACGATTTTGTCTATATGCCTATCCATCTTTTGTGAATACCTGGTAGCAACGTATTCTCTTGCGAAGTGTACGGCAATACGATCCGTTCCAGCCTACAAAATTTACCCAATCGATAGCTCAGTTGATGCTGTTGATATCTCGACGAATGCTCCCACAGACTTGGACGCATCCGCTTTTCTCTGCCCCAATCAGGAGCGCAGATTAAATATATTCATCAAATTCCAACGCGTTGATTCTCGTCCTGGCATACACGTCGCATTCCGACCGTGTGCCTGTCCAGATACGCCTGGACGCGTTGGCAAATCAAGCCCGCTTTTTTGAAGGAGCCTAAATGCATTTTACTCTTAGATGCGCTTACATCAAAACGTCGTAGATCTGCTTGCGTGTTCAATCTTTTCCAATACGTTCGCATCACTCAGTCTCCTAAAGAGGGAGCGATTCAGCGTCGGTCAAATTTTCGAGCGAAGATAGGCTCAGGTAATTGGTATAGTTAAGCGTTGCTTGCCTATTGGTTCTCTGCCGCTTAGAAGATGCGGCTTCAAGTTCGGATGCGCGTAAGCTACTGAACTACGCTATTTAGTGGTACGAATCAAAGGAATGCAACTATTGCTTCAAGCGCGCTCTTGTTTAAAATTTCTCAAATTGATGAAATTAATAAATGAAGTTAATAAATTCCTCTCGGTGGGTGGCATACGACAGTATATGGTGAAGGGAAGACGCCAAGTAGGATAGTATATGGTTTCGGGTATGGTTTTGGCACACTGAGAACATGTATAGTAATGATACGTTCATAATAATGCGCAGTGTTTACCGTGAACTGTTTGACGACATCTTTGATCTTGTGGGCGGTGTCTTGTAGGATACAAGATCGATACTTATGCTAGGGGCGATTTTTGCCCCTCTGTTCATAGTCAAACCTATTTAGCGCTACGGTTTCACTTCTGCTCATCTCGCTCATCACACATTCGTGCCGTGGCATATATATATATATATATATAAACTCTCTTTAGAAGTTACGAGGGTTTCGTAGGTCCATAAGCGCTGACAATATCACACGCAGTGTGCATGCAGGAGTGGTAAGAAATACAAAAAACTTTTTATCTTTCTGCGAAAACGCCAGCAGGCTCTTGTACCACATGGGTTGGACGGCATGCCTTTACCCTTGCAGTTCCCACAGAAAACTTTCACTTTCTCAGCTGAGACGATAGTACGGAACACATTCTTGCACTGAAAGCCGCCAGATGGCGCCACCTGAACTACACGCTCACTTCTGCGACGGCAATGTACTTCAACCTTCTTAAAAACGGCAACTTTAACCGCCCTTCACAAAACGATGGCCGGAGTTGAGTACAGCCACGGCTGTTTTTCATTGCAGCCAATTTTTCAAACGCCTGCGTTCCTTGTGTTCTTTACGAAAATACGAAGCTAAAATGCGAAGTTAAAACGATTCCCAGCCACTAAAGGTCATTTTAGTAGCTGCCAGTACCTTTTAACTTTAACAGTTGAACTTTTGATACCTTTAAAGGTGAATGAGCGTACGGCGGCGTAGCACATGGGCTGTCATGAGGACAGATCGCATTAGCTAATTTAGACAAGAGCACAGTGAACTGGCCTCGGTGTCGACTTTAAGTTAGAAACTTTCGATGCAATTAGCAATTAATGAGAGTTTGTTTGCTCTTTTGTGTAGGACTGAGACGGGTACAATGTCTATAATCTGATCGTGTATATCAACAGCCATCTCCATGATTATGTTCTGCATAATAATAATAATAGTAATACTAATAATATTTGTGCTTCATCGACTTAGTAAAGACGCATTCGTCGAAGACATTTCATCCTAATTTGAGACAATTGTGTCTTGGCAGCTATTGTTCACGTGTGGCATCGTGGCCCGTTTCTTGTTTCAGTGAGCGCTTTTGCTCTGTGCTTATACGACAACTAAATCCTTGCACTAAATCTTGTGACAGCCTGTAAGGAACAGCATAAGGCAGCTATAAAAAATAGAGGTCAATCGAGGCGATGCATTACATGTTGCAATATCCTCTAGGGTCCATTAGGCGGCCTGTTCGGCTTCGGATCTTAATTCGACGATTAACCCGAGAACCTTCAGGGCGGCCGCTGGCTTTTGCTTCAGCTCGGTGGGTGCTAAACGAAACACCGCACATTTCGCTGGCCACGGCTGGAATTCAGCTGGAATGGCGACCGGAATTCAGACGAGCGGAAAAACACCTCGAACCGCCACCCCGTTTACAGGCTTTGCCGAGGACGGGATCCTGATATGCAAGTTGACAAAACGGAGTTTGCTGCAGCTAAGCACGACGGTTGTGATTTTTGTGCGACTAGGAACAGGCGCATATGTCAGTAGGCTTGGCGAGCTCTGCCGATACTCGAACTAAAGAAGAATTTTGTAGTGCTTTCGGCCTGTAGTACACATAGAGAGCAGACTGCATTGATATAAAGGTACGGAGTGTGAAGGACGTTGACAGGAAGTAGCTCAGGGCGTTGTGGGAGAGAGAACTGGTGCAATGTAAGTAAGTGATAAAGATAGAGAATAACGCGTACTTGCCCTCGTCTGATTCCCAATGCTCAACCTATATCTTGCGAAAGTCTCGCTGGATACTCGTGAGGTACATCATCTCCGATCCACACTCCCTTAAGACGAATTTACAGTGCAATCAGGAGCTTTTTAGATAAATCTCTCATTCGGACAGCTCCATTTTGATTACGAGGCAGTCTCCCGCGGCGGTATCTTGCTGGAAACTCCCACCGGTTTTTAGTGTCCTCACGACGTGAAATATTCACGAGAACAAACCGAGCCAACGTTTTTGTATGCGTTTTCCGAAGATATACTTAAGAATGCTATCGTTATTAGTGTGCATTTGGCAACTGCTTAAAAAAGCTCATGTTACGATAGTTTTAAACACATTAAAGAGACATAAAACAGGAATAAAAACTCCTGAAACAGCCTTCATTGACCGAGTGCGTCAGCTCTTTAGAAATAAAGCTGCTTTTTTATTATGGGGCAAACCTCAAGAAAAATGCTCAATCTGACGGGAGTGCCTGCGATTTCACTGCGGCGACCTCTAGAGTTGCTGTCAAATTAATACAATCTGCCCCAGGGGCAGTGTAGTTTACCCACACAAATCGCTAAGGAATTATGCAGTCGTAATCGTCGTAAGCGGTTGCTTTTGCTATAAGGCCGTCTGAGGCGTTATACAGCGTTCCCATCCGTGAGCGTATGGCAAGCACAGCGCGGGATGAGAATTCGTAATCGTCGCGACAAAAATGCCGCTTCATCTCCCCCAACGGACCCATAGCTGAGTGACGCTTTACAGATTGCAGTAAGAGTTTCTTCTGCTGCAAGATCGCGTCACATAACCGGCAAGAGAGACGACTAGACGAATCCGACAGATAAGTAAGTTTGTTAGTTAGTTCAGCTGTTAAGAGTTTTTGGCTCCATAGAACCTATACGGCTTCGCATGCTACCTTCGTACGTTACCTATACGTCATATGCTAATCTTCTTCTTCAACGCAATAGGCTACTGTGCCGCAATAAGTTGCGGTAGAGCGCATCTGGAAAAGAGGTAATTGCCTCATAACCATCGATGATTGCTCATTTTTTACTATTTTTGTGGCGCACAGCTAACTAGGCTGTTTGGCAATGAGTCACTAAATGGCTTACAGAGAAGCCATCCGCGTACCTATGTACTCTATTCAGTTGAGGAGATAGGGTTCCTTTACGTTATGGTGGGTTTAGAACTGTAGTTTACATATCGAACATAATTTTAGAAACGTTAGCAATTTTTTTACGAATCCTTCAATGGCGCTTGTGAACACAGAAAAATTCAGAACAAGTTTCAGTAGTAATTATTACTATTATTATGATTATTCTGCAAGCAATTCGACCAGTCACTCACACCGGCCTCGCACTCCGCTATCTGCATCTGACCCTTTACCGCCACTGATTTCTACTAATTTGGCAAAGAAATCCATTTACTCCCTGTACAAATAGGAGCTGATCAGGCGGCCCTGGGCTTGCAACCAGTCAGCCTTTATTAGCAGGCCCACCAATGGTTGGGCCGATGTACGACCTATTATGGCTATTAACCGTCGTTCGCCAGGACATGTTAACTACCGAGCTGAGTGCGACCACTTAGCGTTCCGCTGCTACAGTCATTACGTCGCTACAGGAAGGCTGCAAACATCAGCCTGGCGGGTTTGCACCAAAAACTCACCAGCCCAATCGAACGACTACATAATAATATCACGCATCTTTCCATTACACTCTGTAAACGGTTGCTGCGCTCTAGCGTCGCGTACAGTCACGTGCAAGTCCTGTGAAAATTAAGCTGCCCTTTATATACACACACACACACACACACACACACACACATACATTTATATATATATATATACGAACTGGAGTCGAACGCTAGTTTCGTTTCCGTGAAGTGAAGTAAGCTTTGTCGTCTGTGCCAGCTGCCAGTTAAACGCGGGAGCTCGGCAGATGACACGAAATGACGAGCAAAATGGTTCGTGTCGCTTCAGAAGGGAATGCTCGGCTTGAGTAAAACTCAGTTATGAGCGTCGCTTATGCGATGCTATTGATTCGTTTTCGATAGGATTATTAATGAGTTTTTGGGGGCGATTTCGGCGTGCGGGTCACAGGCGTCCAATCGGAGGTGCCAGCGTAGCTGTCAGGAGGGTCGAGGTTGCTGTACGACGCGTCGGTCCGCTGCCAAGGCGACGTCGCCGGGTTCGTTTCAGATGTGCCCGACACTGCGTAATCGAGAACTGACTGTCCATCATATTGCTCAATTTGTTCGAGTCACGCACGATAACGTTTCCCTCTGGCTTCGCCGCGTCCTTATATAACGATATCGTCGTTTGCATATAACCCATCCCAACCCGAACCTCACAGAGCCTCTCGAGAATTCCAGAAACCGTCTTCACTATGACGCCGTTTCCGTTAGTCGTTAGTTACTTTCTTTCGCGCATTTTCGCAACGTTTCAATATGTCGAGTAAAGCAATATTCATTTTAGCGTACAAAACACAAACTCATTCGTTGTATTGCCATCGCAAACGACGCTTTCTCCCCTAAGCACCGCCATCGGTAAGGACTTCAATGAAGACGACATCGCTCTCGATCCACCTCGGAACGTCGACTTCAAGCTGTGCGGCGCTAAGTAGCCCGCCTTGCTTCCGTATGGGTGTAATGATTTTTAATTATGGCTCTCGAGAAGCACCACCCTTCGATTGGCCATCCCGTGGGGGTGGCGGTGGCCCGCAATCTTTTTCCTTCTCTGGCCTCACCCCTTTACGCCCCCAACAGCCACCACCGAACTAGAATTGTTAAACGAAAATATTACGACCACCGATCGACGCCGGACTGGCGGCGCATAAAGGTGAGCTATTGGAGGAACTACTAAAACATTCGCTCGCCTAGGTTCCTCGCCCCATGGGGGGTGGCTTTCCTCGTGGACGGCGATAGTCACGCACGCCTTCCGTGCGCAGGCCCGTGTTGGTCAAAAGAAGTTCGCCTTATCCCGGCCATCGAGGCCGCAACCGGCGCAACTAAACGGAAATCTTCGCAGTAACTTCTGTCGTCATAAATCTAAACGACACCCCTCCGCCCGCCCGCGCACGATTCGTGCCTGGCATCGGCCCTCCTCCGTTGGTCTATAGAACTCCCTTTATGTCTTCCTAGGTGCCAAGATCGAAGGTAATAGTTGGACCGACACTATTGGGGCATCATCGTTCAACCGACGAAACTGCCAGTGAGCGTTGGACGATGCCAAGACTGAGCAAAGCCTAGCCTAGGCGAGGGTCAGGCCCGGCTTCGGGAGAGGACATGGCGCTCCGAGCGGGCCTTCACAGGCGCCCCCTTACGGAGTTCCCGGGGGAGAGGTTCACGACGCTCCACCTGGGAGAACCGACTCCGACCAGTGGCAGAAGTGTAAGACCAGCGTGACGACGCGTCACGTGCGTGCCCTATTTAACGCGCGCGCGCGCGCTCACCGGCCACCACGTTGGTGTAGGCCAGCGCTCCTTACACCGTAGGGGGGGAAGTGTCCTCGGTAAAAACAAATTTGTCACGATGATGACACGCTAATGAACGACGCTACGATGCTGTGAGAGCGCCGGTTATATCGGCTACCTATGGCTAAGATACGAATGTGGGCCTACCTGGTCACGGTGAGAAAGTGAGAAATCGCAAAGCGGATAATCGGTAGCAAACCGCAACAAAACCACCACCACCAACAACGAACACGAGGCCAGGGACAGATTAACGCGACGGTGCCATGCCATTATCGGTATCGGGATGTCGTTGTCGTCCATCGAACTAGTTCCTCGTTCCTCGGATATCGTCGTGATGCGGTGATCACGCATGAAAGTAGTGTCGTGTTCTGTACGTGTTGTTGCCGTTCAGTGAGCGTACGTGGTCGATCGTTGTGTGCCTTCTCACGTATGGGATTATTACTATTATTATTGTTGTTCTTGCTGTTATTGTTGTTGTGTGCCATATATATGTAATTGGCTTGTTCGTGTATCGGCTCGTATCATCGTCATCACCAGGGCCTGTTCGGGTGGCACGGCCGACCGAGGTTCCGCTGTTCGCCGTGCGGCCGCCGCCCCCGCCCGGGGGCATATGCCTTGTCCCCGTAACTTTGCCCCTGCGAACGCCGTAGTCCTGTGCCGATGCAGGCCACGTGCTCGTTACGGCATTGGCTCTAGTTACTGATCGGCGTTGTCCCGCCGTAGGGAAACCGCCCGCCGAGTTAGCTCCCTCGTGCTAATGCGACCGTTTATGAGGTGGACGCCAGCGACATGCGTCAAACGTGATGTACAGACGCGTCCCTAGTGACGCCGCCCCGGTCACGGCAGCGCGCGAGTAACCAGGCCAGCGTGTCAGCTGGTCAGCTCTCCCTGTCTCGATGACTCGCTGGGGCGACGGCGGAGTCCTGCTATGCGGCATCCTCTTGGCGGTCTGCGGTGCTCGCGACGCGCGGGCGTCGCACGGCGGCGCGGGCTACGGGGCACGGCCGCCGCTGCGCGAGCCGTGGGAAGGAGGGCAAAGGACACCTCATCGGAGCAGGACGCATCACGGTCCAGCCGGATCCCATCATCGGGTTCCTGTTCAGGTGCCGATGGCCGTCCACCCGCCCCTCGTCGACGAGATGGATACAATGGACTTTCGCGGTGAACATGGCGGATTGTTCGACGACATCGTGGCGGTGGCTCCGGAACAGGCACCAGCTGATCCGGAAAAGCCTTTCGGTTAGTATTTGGCTCTTGTCAGCGGAGTTCGTTTTAGCGGTAGTCAGGAAAAGGGGATGCTGATCAGGGAGAGAGGAGGGCTGAAGATAGAGGCCGACTGGGGGAAGTCGAGTGTCATTGAGATGTTTCGCCATTGCGGGCGGATAGCTACGTTTTGCCAAGATGTCGGGAGGACATTGCCGTTGTCGAATTATTCCGTAACTCATTCGAGTTGTTCAGTCGTCTACATCGTTAGTCATTCTTTGTTGGAAGCTTTGTTGAGCCGTTATCACTGTCAGCATCGTATTCACTTTACAAGACCGATACGAACCGTCAATTCCGCCCTCCACGAAATGCAGCCATTGAGGTTTGTTGGCACTTGAGCAAAGCGGAAACTTCATTTGAAAATGGTCAAACAAAGAAAAAGGCGACGAGTTCGTCTTGACTAACGAGAGAGGACTCCTGGTCAACGGTGTGAGCGCGAACAACAGAACAAGCCAAGCAGCCGAGCAGTGGTTTCTCTCTTTGGTGCTGTGTCAATTCCCGGTTCGTTGTGGAAACGGACAACTGTCGAACGGCTATGTGGCCTTCAAGCAGGCTCAGTGCGAGGAAATGAGTTTTCTAGCAGGGCCTGGGCTTTCTTGCCATCATCGAACCTCGCCATCGGCCGGCCCAACTCTCGGAAACCTTCCGGTTGGCTGGCTACGTGTCGCCTGTATTAACCACGCTAATACCGTTATCCGTTGTTTTCCATGGAGGAATTCAGCTCCGTCTAATACACGGCAGTGTCTTCGTTTCATTCGACCATAATCTCGAGATCCCGAGTAGAGAAAAGAGCATCTTAGCCACAGTGTGTAACCTTCCTTTCCTCAATGAACGTCCTGATTGTACCTCGTCGATGAGGCTTTTTCATTATCTCACACCGATTGGCATCTGCGCTTTCCATTGCCACGTCATCTATCCATGGATGTGTCTTGGAAAACTCGGTAGCGTAAGCGGACGTCAATATCTTTCGTTTTAGTACTGTACCGCCTTTTAGTACTGTACTGGCCATTTGAGGCGGCATCATTGTCGAATCTTTACCCCTAGGCTCTGCGACTGCGGCCGGCGTTCTCCTCATGCAAGTTTGTATTCGGTTTGTTCAGTTCGTTCGATCAATGTGGGGTTGTGAGGTGCGTCCTTCGCTACGGCCTTCACCGATGTTCCGATTTCCATCGAGGAAAGACGGGCACCGATGAAGCACCATGTTTCTCTCGTCGAGGGTCACAGGTGCCCGACATTACCACCGATTTCTACCACCAGTTTGGCGCCGGCCGGCAATGTGGTGGCGTTCCCATGATTGTTCGGCTTTAATTGCCTCCTAGACGTATTGTCACCACCGCACGTTTAAGGGTTACAGCCCCCCCTCGCGTAAGCCTACCAGAATTGTTCTAGAACCTATCGCACGCTTCTGGAATAAAGATGCAATCGTGCTTGAAAAAGCACCGCGTATCTGGCGGATATCGTGCATAATGTGCGCCATATGTCGAACAGCTGCCAACAAGGTCATCTTGTCGGGCGCCGACTGCTGAAGAATGTTCATGATGAAGACAAAGACCCCGCCTCCGCGTGTCAAGCGTGCACAGACCAATTGAGCATTGTTTGTGGGAATTGGGCCGTTTTCCAGAGGCGACCGACTTTATTCGCTGGCCTAAAGGCCCTTCAGCCGTCCGCCGTCGTTCGACGCTGGCGGAGAACGCCGTCTCCCTCGCACGCAATCGGCCGAAGCGTTTACAAAACTTCACAAACAAAACGACAAACAAAAACTGGCTGTCGTCGTCTGCAGCTCCATTAGTCGTATCGCAGCTCCGTGGAGAAACGTGCGCGACGCAGTTGTCCAGTACGCGCTACAGTTTGCTCATGTGACATTTCTCGTGACACTCGGATGACTCGCCGAGCTGCGTATGAAGTACGAGGCAATCAGCAACAATTTGCTCGTTGTCAAGACGAAATCACAACGCTGCTAAAGCAGAAAGTTGAAGTTCCTTTGTTAGTGCCGCCGTAAACTTCGCGGCAAGTGACTAGAGTTACACGTGCTTACGCATCTCGTAATTGTAGATCGCCTTCAAGGCTAGAGAACATCCAAGAAAGAAATTCTTTTTGAAGGAAGACGTTCCGTATCCTATGGTAAATTGATGATCTACATAGGAGGTACAATAAATATCCATACCTTGTCCTGATGAGTCTGTGTGTAAGCGTTTGAGTTGATCGCTAACGAGACTCTCGTCTTCTCCCGACGCTCCACATCGCTCTCGTTCTAGCCAGGACAGTTCTTTCTCTAAATTACATACGACATTCCAAAATTCACTTAAGACTGACGTATTTTGCGCACCATTCGAATCCGATTTGCAAACGGCGAATTCACTAATCCGTTTTCGTGTTATCGAAGAAAGAAAATGACATAAATTCCTTCTAGTCTTTATATAATGCCGTGTACATCTGAGACCGGTCTAGCTCGGGTCGCTTCGCGTGCACCGGTCGCCGACGCGTCCACAAGCGCAAGGCAGAGTTCGTTTGCAAGAAAAAGCCAGCTCAATCAAACTCCTCCAAAACCTCGTAGGGATCTCTGCGACATTTGAATTAGACCTTAAGCGAAAGAAATTCACAAACACTTCGAACACCGAACTAGCGCAAAATGGCGGAACTGTTTTCGGAGCAGACTTCGAATCCTCTGGTGACTATGCAGTGAAAATAGATTCCAGACAGACAGACACCATTCATTTTTCCATCACCCGTTCGTGTGATTCCTCTGTAGATTGCTAATATCGGATTTTCTGTCCTGCGGCCATCTCGACACAGCTGCACGAATCGGCTTTCGAGTCGAAGCAGACAGTTGCTCGTTTCGGTTTTCGACGAACTCAAAACGGGTTGAAATTATTCTCCGGCGTTTTTGACGCGACGAAAATACAGTGTCCTATATCTGACCGGGCGATGGGCCTAATTGAGTATCAGTGTGAATTTTCCACTAAATCGACCCGTCCATTCGTCAATTTCGTCGTCATTCTACCGTTCCCAGGTCGGCACTGGAAGACCCAGAACTTTCATTACAACAAACAACTCTCATCGAAACAAATCGAAAGCGTCGTACAGACAGACGTCGTCCACACGTCAGATCTGCTGTGCTCAATTATTTCTTGTCCTATTTTAGTTCTGAAAAATTCAATTTTTTTTCATTAGAGCCCAACGACGGCATCGATTCGACGTGCACAGCTGATCAGAGCGGAAGTGATAGCCTCGTGGGCCAGAAGAAGAATCGCCGTCCTGGTCCACGAGTTGACGAGCGAGCTTCTCACGACGTTGCGTCGAAAATGCACGTCGCAGCACGTCGAGATGCGTAGAAGGCGGCGCACACGTATGCTGGATTTTACACGTCTGAATCGACTTCACCTCACCATCGCCCACGGGACTTCACCAATCGACGAAATTAGCTCGGAAACTCAACCGATGAGGTCGATACGCTGAGGTAGAGAAAATCCGCGGTCGGATAACCTAAGACCGCGCAATCCGGTACGTGTCGGCCCGGAGGGGCAGGGAGCTTTGCGCTCTTTTGCACAGTATCAACATCGTCAAACCACTTCATGATGATCGGATGCTTCGTTAACGAACAAATTATGCTGTACAATCTTCCCTCTGGCTGAAGGGCGCACTGATGAACGCCATGTCCATCGTGGCGTTATCCTCGGAAGCCCCTAAATCGGCTATCCATTTGATAGGTATTCATTTAGCATTGGAGCTGGACCGAACCGGGGGGTTAAAGTACCCCACGGCACGCAGCCATCCGGTGCAAAACCTGACCATGATTGTCCCGTGCGAGCGACGCAGAGCGCTCAATTTTCGGACGCTTTGTTAGACACAGTTTCGCTATACAGGACAAACTGGACCGTGTCACCCGCTCCGGACGAATGACCTCGCTTGATTTTTGGGTTTAATTTTCGAAGCAAATGACGGAGAGAGAGAGAGAGAGAGAAACTGTGGCAGAGAGTTGTTTGTTTATATCTCCGGGGGCATTTCTCGCAGATAAGGCGATAATATTAAAACTCGTTTATTCATGACTAGGTTAGAGCGCACTCGTCTTGAATATTCACGAGTTCGTGTTATTTCTCGTGATGATAACGGCGTGAGGAGAACAGAATCATTTCCTCCGAAACAACTATAACAAAAATTATAAAAATAATAATAATAACTATTATTGTCAGTCATAAAATGAGATGCGAAGAGGACGCACGTTGACGACCATAGAATAATCTGCTTAGTCGAATGGCTTAATAAAAGCGGAATGTAAATTACATTCTATCGTGTCAGCCATTTTACAATGGCCGACTACAACGACTTGGACGAGCTGCTCACGAAAAAATCCTTTGCGCCAGGCCGGTCACGGCGTAACTCCGGCACGGGCACCAGTAGAGCTCAAAAAAAGGGCGAAAAAATTCGCCCGCCCTTTTCGCCATTAGCCCCGCCATGATCGGCATCAGAGTCCGTTACCCGCGGGGGCCCGCG
>MNPL01026152.1:22644-33041 GCA_002081605.1 Tropilaelaps mercedesae
GCCTGTAATTCCTATACATAATTTGTATATGCTCATTCTCGCCGGCTGTCGATACCCACGCGTACGCGGCCTTCACCAGGCCCTCACAAATGGACGACCTCATCCGAATTACAAACAGGACCAGCAGATTTATGATACGATCTCCTCACTCAACCGGCCAAGAGATATTACAACGGTGTCGACTGTTCCAACAACCATTAGGCGCGGGACCCGTTCGCGGAAGCTGTCCGCGTCCGCGGCTGGCCTTGTCCGACTCAAATAAGTAGTGTTTATTTAAATTCGCCGTCGTCGCGTCTACAGGCAGGGATCAGATATAGTCTCCAGGCGCGATAGTGTTTTGCACGCGGTCCATATAGGCGTCTAATCGTGCCAGCATGGATCGACCTGTCCACCGTCTGAAAGACCATTATCGTGACAAACCGTTAGCGAGGCTTGTTCTAGACGCCGACCTAGCCTGAACCTCGCTCTGGTGAGGTGATTGTTGTGCATGCATGCGTGCACGCTGGCCCGCAGGAAAATAGCGAGGCGTGTCCCCTTAGCATCGACGTCACCATTAACACACAGCAACCGGGAGACTGCCTTAATCTTAAGCGTTGTTGAGTTAACGAAGGCTGATGACCGAAAACGGTAGCCCGCGCGATTTCAAATTGGACGTGGGTTCTTAATAAAACTCAGTGAAATGAGTCAAGGCTTAGATTGATCGGAAGTACCAGATGCTTATTTTCATTCTGAAGAAACCATGCCAGATGATGGTTTTGGCCAATCGATCCAACAGCCATTATGAGTCAGAGACTTGGCTCAGCTGCAGTTAGAGGAGAGAAGGGGGGGTTGCATTTTGTGTATGTCCCTATTTCCCAGCAGACCCTGGGGTGGCTTGAGATCGCCTGCGTCAGATCCAGTAGGGAAGTTAGCAAGTTCCAAGACTGTTTTTGAGGATAAAAACAGGACAGAACTGGGTAGCTAACCTATATGCAAAATCGGGAACACGCACGTTTCCTCCCATCCTCCCAGGGGACTCAAGCTACCAAGCAGAAACCAAGCAGAAAGCTTGGATAAGCGATTTCAAGCAAATGCTGTTGCCCCTTGCCCTAGCCGAATTGAAATAATGGTTTTGAATATAAATTAACTTTCTTCGTTGAACTGGCTAGCCTGTCTACATTCATACGGCGTGGTCGACATGGACGAACGTGGGGGTGATTGGAATTCGAAACCGATTGTCGTTTTTTGCACTACGTACAACGAGCAAACAATATTTAGTTACGATAGTGGACATTTCATTGATTCGTAACATTTTTATTCTAGCGCAGTTCGTTTAATTTGAAATCATGGACGTGCTGTACCATTGCCACTTGCATTTTCCCAGAGGCATGTGCTCTCACTAGATTCCTCAGGGTGTCGAGTTCTATCATCTGATCAATGTTCTTCTCTAAGAAGAACTTCATCTTTTGCGGCACCCCAAAAAATTCCCTGGGGCGGGGTCTGGTGAACGAAGCGACCCTTTCACTGAACCTTGCCTACCGATTCGCCTATTTGCTAGCTCGAGATCCATAAACGCGTGCACTGCTACGGCGCAGAGCGTGAGCGCCCCGTCATCCTGTCAATAAAAACTGTTTTTACCACACCGCCTTCCTGGTCCTGGCGCAACAACGCCTCCCAGCACGTCAGGTTGCACATCCTGTGCGACTAACCCACTGAAAAACATCGGCCCAAGTCCACCTACACAGTTGAACGCTGCCCACACCGCTACTCCAGGTTAATCCTGTTGTCTTGTTCGACCATACGTGGGAATATTGTTTTGCATGACAGAAGCAGATGTGGCCGCTCGAAAAGGCGAATCACTACACAGAGTAGCGATCTTCGGCGAACGTCCAGCTTCAGAGACCCCTGCGCCTTGACATGTTAGGGTCTCCTCTAAGAATCTGCGAATTACTGACATCTGCAGATACGAATTACGATGCTTGCTCGGTGCATTGCAAACTAGATTGAAACTTTAGATCCATCACAAACTTTGCAGATCGTCTGTACGATGACAAAGTTTCCAACTCCAGTTTCCAGTTTTTCACTTTGTTTGTGACGATGACAAAGTTTCCAACTCTTCAGGCTACGTCCATGACATATTCAGTTTGTCAATGCCCCTTGATTTGCCCCTTTTCCCTCGCTCAAATCGTTGACAACTAACAACGCTTGTGTTACAAGTAAATGTTTTTGCTCGTCGTACCGCAGTAACGAATATTGAAAACATACTCGGTTTTTCGTCCGCACCGCCATTGTATATAATCAAACGTGCAAAAACGTGCAGACTAAACTAACAGAGGCTATTTGGGGGTGTTTCGTCTGCTCTGTAATGCATTCCCCAATGGCTTTTAGTGTCTACCAACACCTTTTTTCTTCACCACCCGACTCAATGGCGAAGATGTAGTTTGTACGAACTTCTAGCCGCCTCATCAGACTGGGTCGACATCGTTGCATCTCGTTAACCTACGAAGGCAGACATATTAAATGGACATAGCAGGAAGAGTGGCCTGATGCTCCTTCAAACAACATGGCCGGACCTAGATGGCCTAGGCCCTTTCGTCCGGCTTGAATCGTCGAAGCCAAGCGCACGATTTCCATGCACGGACAGCGCACGCGGTATCGGACTATTGCGGGACCGCTGCTTATCTGCGTTCCATTGCGTTAGGAGCGGCATTAGAACCGGGACCTGAAATGGACATTTGCCGCGGATAGGAAATGAGCGCCGGACGAGTATTGTAACATATGCAATGGACGTTCGCCAAGGGCGCCAGGCTCGGCCTGAGTAGGTCACGTAGAAGAAGTAGGGCAAGAAAAGGAACGCCACTGCATCGTCCCGTTGGTGGCGGCCATTTCAAATAGAGCTGTCGATAAACACATTCAAGATGCAACTACTAACGGGATGATGGGAGAAGAGGGAAGTATATAATATAATTAGACTTAGTAGCGTGGACACGTATTCTGAAAACGAAACACCGCTTAGAGGGTGCGTTTTCGTTGCTTGCATCGCCAAGAGGGTCATACAAATGCTGCGTCCCTGCTAAGTCCTGTTTCCTGCTGCATTATCGGATAGACTGTTCATTTTCGTGCGAGTTGGTCAGCCCAAACGAGCCGGGCCGGCATCCATATTGTTCGCCAGCGCCCGCACCAATCGAGTTTCCTCTCATGGGACGAGGTTTCGACCACTCAAGGGAGTTTGTTGGTGTCGACGTCCTGACCTGTACTCCTGTGGAGTTCTATGGGTCAAGTTAGCCGTCACTGTAGCGAAAATATAGCTCGGGTAGATGCTTAAAACCGTCATTTTCCACCCACCGTTCGGTAGCCCGTTTTACGACGAACTGCAATGGCGATGCTAAACCTTGCATGTACATCGCGTGACCAGCGCGGAGCTTTTTTCTGGACGTAAGAATTGATAAGCCGAGTTAACCCTGTCAACCAGACACGGGTATAAGGTCAATTGACTGTCAGCGGGGCGCGAGGTCCAATTTTCGGCTGAAGCGTTGCTGGCCGAGTGTTGGCGCCGTTAGACGCCGTTCCTTTGCCTAGGGCCTTACATGACGTTCTTATTTTAATACGTAGACATTTGCTCTATAGCGCTAATTTATTTCTAATGAGTATATATATGTATATATAAATGGCATACCATCGTAACAAGATCCTCAAACGTTTATCTCAAAGTTCCCCCAATCGATTAGACTTAGACCTCGGATCGGTCTGTCAGTAGCCCCACGATTGGATCTAACGATTACCCAAATTCAGCCACCCTATCAACCTCTCAATCAGCGATCAATGCGCGTTCAAGGAGATCACTTGGAAATCAAATCGTGCGCCTTCTTCGGACTGTAACGCGTGTGTACGTTCGCCCGTTGACATCTATGCAATCTCCGCAGTACCGGTACAAGGTACTACGGAGATTGACGGTCAAACGGTGCGGCGTCCGTTTAAAATGTGTTTCGTTCATATCGAACTATCGTCGTGGCCTTGTTCGTTGCAAAGCGGCCTGCCGTGGCCGGCCGCTTTCGAGTCATCTCCAACGAACTGAAGCTGCCATGCGGTAACAGCGACGATTCGTACACAGGTACCGAATTTTAGCCCACCCCGGCCTAAGATCGCGTTTAGCCGGGGGCAGTAAATTAAATGGACAATCAGCATTAGAGAAATAGCCGAAAGTTTTGTCACAGACCTTGAGAATGACTGTAACGAACGCCATTCGTTTGGAGACCAACTCCATGGAAGCGGGCGATTTTCAAAAACGAGATGGCGTTCTTGGATCTCGCCGGACGTGACGACAAACCCTACACGATGAGTCTACACAGGTATAGTCATGGTACAGGCTTTTATGGTTGCTAATCAAAATAAGTGTACCACACCCGAATGAATGCGTACTACTTTATAAAGAAGCTGCACCTCGAATACGAACCCGTTGGTGTCAGGTCTGCTTCAGAGTGCCTGGCGTTTACCTGTATTTACGTTACAGTTCTGTTACGCCTTGTCCGTTCGGCCCCGGGGGCTACCGGAGACGCCGCGTTTATAAGATGGCACAGGGATCCGGCTGCATCACGGGTGCAAAATGACGTGAGCGAAGGATCTAGCCATCGCATTTTCAGACGTGAGTTTATCAGCGTGTCTCACTGGGGAGATAGTGAATTACACGTCGTTATCGAACTAGTGGCTATCTAGTGGCGAACTAGGTGTTTGAAGAAGACAATAAATTACAATTTCGTGTGTGTGTGCGTAAAGGGAGGAGGCTATACGGGTCGTACGCAAGATACCAAAACACGATCGAGAGGGACAAGCGCAGAAAAACCGCCATTTTGACTTTTTTTCTGCTGCGTAATCACACGCTGATCCTCCTAACGAGCGAATTTTCTAAGCGAGCCATTATGTGAACCTTAGAGTACGTTCCTCTGCGACACTATGACCAACATAAACTTCTCAAAGAAACGTAGTTAAGATTTCCCAGGGTCAGAATCGCTGTTAACTATGGAAAGGCCGTCACACTGATCCATCGTTGAGCCTTCGCTCCTTTGCAACCGAATCTAACTTCTCCGAAAAAAGGTCGAAGCATGTCTGTCACATAGAAGGAATGACGGGAAGACAATTTCCTTCGAAGTCGTCGCGGGGTCCTAGTACGACACGAAACGACCTTGTGTGTGGAAAAGGTTTTCCCGAGTGCAATTCAAGGTCAGCTGAGTAATCCGTCGCAAAAATTTACTACGAAAATTCGTTCCTCTTTGGCGTTGTTTGCTTTTGGATTTTCTAAAATTCTGTTAGTGTCGAAAAAACTCGACTTTTTTCTTTGTTGAACGATTTTTTCGACGTGATTCGCACACACTGTTGTAGGTGAAAGCACGACACTCCACGTTTTCGGAAATAAGATATTATCAGATGACAGGATCTGTGTGAATTGGTGGTTATTTTTCTTGATACTTCATTATTGATACTTCATTATACTTCATTGCGTCATTATTGCGTACGGCGATGAACACGGTACTGTGCATTGAGTTGCCTAAGTAATATCGCAGCTGCGAATGAGCAGTAAAAAACAACTTCGAAGACCATCTTTCATCCTTCCAACAGTTCTCTTGCTTGCCGTCTGCGCGTTGTTTTTTTTTTGTCAAATTTTGCTGGACTATGGGCGTTCCGCAAAACCATAATCTACTAAAAACAGCATAGACCACACTTCATGAACTCAGCGTAGGCTCTAAAGCGGTCTTCTCTATTGAGAGCAACGTTGAGTCCGAATACAAGAGCCGGTTAAGCGCGTTTATTGAACGCCTCCCTCAATAGCACTCTTAGGCTTAGGCAGACGTCCCTTCGTAATATTCATATGGATAACTTGTGTAGAATTCGACACTACAGTTTGAGAATGAATGCATGCGAGGTAAACGCGAAGTCGCCGGGCAATGTTCAGTCGATTCCGCTTTCATCGTTTCGTAGCTGACCTAATCGACGCGTCCCTAATACGTTCTGATCCCAGCAGACCTTCATGTCACGTACTCGAAACGCGACAATAAAAAAAATTCACGTAATAGATCGAAGTCCGTGTCACGAGCGGGTACGTGCGGACGCATCGCAGTGGGTCCTCGATCACGCGAATTGTGCAGCAAATATTGCGTCATTTATACGAACTCTGCTACGCCAATCCATCGGCAGACCAAGCCAGGCTAAATGGACCCAAGTGGCGTACCTGAACGTGTGAAAGTGGTAACAAACGGATCCGTCCGGTGCGGACAAAGGATCAGCTGGTCAGGTCTAATTTTGATGGAGCTCCCCGTTTGTCGCCACATCTCGACATTGGACGCAGGGCTCGCCGGCTGCCATAGTGAAGAACTACGAGGTCTAAGTGGAAGTTATAACTACGCAGAGATCAGCGACCCTTGAAAAGAAAGGAGACATCTTTTAGCACAACACTTCGGCATTTGCACCCCCTTCCCTCACGGGCGGATGTCTTTCTAGTTGAGTTATTTCCTCGGGCAGGTGCCATGGGCAGAATGTATTTTACTTCGATTGCGGTTCTCACGAACAAGATCTCGCACTAAGCCTCTCGGGTGTCAAGACTCAGTCGGACAGCCCCATCTAGATGGTATCGAGCTGGCGATGGTAATATGTGTTGGCAACATCGCCTGCTTTGGCTCAATAAAAGCAATCGACAAAAACCTATTATCATCGAATTGTCAGGAAATTCCGCGTAGGCCGCGTCCGCCATTTTGCGGCGACACCAAATTGCGCCATCGAAGGCTACTGCTTCGATTGCTTCTAGCTCCGAATGCGCAAATAACAATCACGCGGTAGTTCCAGTTCACGAGTCATTGCCAGCAACTGCATTTACACCCAGCTCGTAGGTTCCCCATCGGTGAAGGATAATTATCGCGTTGTTCTGTATCTTTCGTTGAAAGCCAGATCAGCGAGTAAACACGTTGGCGTTACGTGGCACGCTCGGCCACCCGTAGGCCGCTGACGAGCAGGTAGGCCTTCGACGATGCGAGACTCGCGTGAGTTTCAGGCTGGTAGCGGTCGTTGACTGCTGGCAAAAGGCGCGCAAATCGGTCTAAAAATGGTACCCAGACAAAGTTAACAACTTGTGGCAAAAAATGTCATTGCCGATGCCATGGACGAGGCGAATTTATGCACGAGGGCCGTGCGTTCCCGGACAAACGAGGTTACTTTCGGCCTGATGTCGTCTTTGTGGCCTTCAGAGAGGATTCCTGCCGACGGAATCTTCCCTCACCTACGGAGAGATCTTTCGTTCATTGCAGTAAATCGAATGGCAAGTGATGGCATATTGGCCCAGGCACGCGTGGGATACGTGTATGTGCGTGCATGCCGTTGAAGTAGTCCATTCGGCTGGCCTACGACGACTAATGAAGATGTCCGCGACCACATCAACTTTTTTCACAGTGAGTGAAGCTCTAAACATGGAATTAGCCACGCACAAACACACACATTCACGCCGGAGTTCGCCAGTGCGAGAATCGTCCATGAGGCAATCAGGTAAAATGACCTGTATAATGAAAAACATTGACCTTCCAAGCGATCGACAAACAGGAGGCGGTTTTCTCGTTTGTATCTCGTTCGAGGAAATTGTTGTTATTGTCGTGACTTCAAAAAGAAACGAAGACATACATCTCACCATGTATATCCATCTCCACCGTATTCGTTCACCACTCGACCTCCATTCGTCGTTCGCAGAAAACTAACTCGCAATTTGCTCGGCAGAAACGCGCGGTCGGCGTAGATTTGCATCCGGACTCCGGCTAGCAGAGTTCGACCAGACCTCACCCGAGGAATTGCCTGCATCTGGCAGTGAAGTGCACGAAGCTCACCCGTTAGCCGGATAGGGCATTAGACGAAGGAGCCAAGAATATACACCTGGCCACCCACACGAGTGCTTCGGCTGTCGTGGCCTGTTCGCGTGGCCGCACAAATTCGGCCGATTCGATCAACACCGCGCGACCTACTTCCTTCCTCGGCTTGATAGTACCGCGTCTTTTCTCGCACGCAGACACGCATACCGTGCACAAGACGACGACGACGACGCGTCAGTTGAACACGGGCGGATCCTGGCCCCACGAACCAGCTGCTCGCGCAACGATAACGCGCCCTTTAGCGTAGAAGTCCAGGCTTTCTCTAGAGGTGGAATGGGCAATCAAGTCTAATCCTGCCTTTCGGAGCGCTCAGAAATTTGTTCGAAGAAATTAATAGCTTTTTTCACAGCGCAGTTGAAGAAGGCGCCAACGTCAGACTGAAGTGGGGACTGCGCCCTCAGGGCTGGGCCTCCGCCATCGGGAAAACCCACACCTTTCTCCGCCGCGGTGCGTTAGGAAATTGGAGCTTTTTTGGATTTTTTTGGACAGCATGGATGCGTTTCCGACGCAGTCAGAACATTCCGTTTTGCCGGGCGGTTCGGCTCGTCCGCGCGACACGGCCGGGAAAACGTTACTATACCTTCGACAAGGTTCGAGAGGAAATGGTTTAATACCAGGGCGCCGCCGGGCCGAGAAAGGAGTAAACGTCGTAAAATGCGGCATACCGCGAGCCGCATATCGGAAGAGCGAAGAACCAAAAAGGTTCGTTGACGCTCGCGAACTCGATTTCAGATGTGGTCGAGTGGTATTCGAATGCTCCTTTGTGGCCAGCCTATGGAGGGCCACACGCAGTTTTGAATGAAGCTATCTGCTTTATATTTAATGTAGCCTTGTGGGAGGCCACAATGGAACGTTTGCCACCCTTGCGGGGTGGCAAACGGCTTTCTTCTGGGCTTCTTCTTGCTGCTTCAGTCATGTTGTTTGTGGACCTCTCTTCAAGCTAGAGCGAGTCCCTTTGCTTCGCCTGAAGTCACATCGAATGAGGTGTTAGCCGGGGTCAACCTCTTGCCGAAAGGGGTTTTCTACGTCTTCTCAAATAATATTCAACGAGGATTTAAAGTGTGCGCTTTTAATGGGCACATTGCCCTTTATATATATACTTATATATATATATATATATATCAAATATGAGCGAATCTTCTCTAGCTAGACAGGATAAAGGAAGAAGAACGCTTCAACGTTTAAACGTTCCCGCTCCACAGGAAAGATGATGTTTGCTGTTGACGCGCGGCTGTTAACGGCGCACGTTCAAACCCTTTCGCGTGTCGAGCGTCCTACAGGTTCGACGACGTAATTTCGACCTCAGCGAAGTTCTGCTTCGGGCGGTTTCAGGGAAAGAGTTCAGCTTTTGGAACAGGCTGGGGTACCCCGGCCACACATCGGACGGCATAAATATCGTGGACATTTTCTCTCTGAGCCACCTCCCACCCAGCGCGCGATCTGGCGCTTTTCTCCCCCGTGTTTAAAATGTGCAGTTTGCGCAGTAGAATCGATATAATTATGGAAGTCGCCGCTCCCAGCAGACGCTCAATATGAACGCTAGAGACGCGCGTGTACTCTACTTGTTCTTTCTTCGCAGACGAATAGCAACAAACGATGCCACGTCGCCGCTGCCGCAATGTCACGCTTGTCATCGGACACGCGTTACAGCGCGCGCGCACTCTGTCGACTACTCGGAGTCACCTACCTATAAGGCCCAATAAGGCCGCTATGCAGGCCTCCTTTTACACCAGCGCGTCGTCCCAAATTTCCGAACAATTTGACAAGGTCGCACCGGTTGACGTCGTAATCATATCGATCTGCCGCTTGGTCGCCCAACCGATGCAATCGCGCTAACGACTCGTCCTGGCGAAGGACAAATACAACGGCCTGTCCTAGCTCGTCGGGAAGGACCGATCAATGTTAAGGCTAATCCTTTTTCCGGTTTGGTTTTTGCCTAACGCTGAGTCATGGGCGTAATCTCGTTTGCCGCTTGTCGGTCCGCGACGTCTCCGCGGCTTTGTTCGGTTTGCTGGTTTTATGCGTCACTTCCGGCCCACGTACGAGCGGCTGCTGTTCTCCGTCCGACTAACGACCACCTCGTACCAGGGTCCTCGTCATTGTGAAGCTTCGACTGGAACGCCGCGGCGCGTGGGGGGAATTGGCAGGCTTAAGCTTTTCCATTGTGTGCTTTTCCATCGATATATTCAATGATGGTAGCGCGCAGCAATTGTTTAACGTCCACAGGCGCACGAGCACGGACTTAGCTGAGAGCTCCAGCGCAGGACAGTCGATGCGATCGTCGTCAGGCCCTGCGATGCCCGGTTGTTGCTGTTGTGAATGTGGGGTGGCGGGGCTAGCGGAGGTGGGGTTAGAGATGGGGTTCAGATCAGACGGAAATCAGAATGTGGCTGGGTCGTCTGGGTGAGTGCAGAACGGACACTACAATCCGTATGTACCAGCTGCAACGGCGGGCCCCCAGTAAGAATCGCCCACTAGAGATAGTAACGTCATATATATATATATATATATATATAT
>MNPL01026184.1:11671-27519 GCA_002081605.1 Tropilaelaps mercedesae
TATGCGAGCAGAAAATCGCTGCCCGGATCACGAGGGTGCTCGAGGCGGCTCGTACACATCTTCTGCATTTTGCTTCTGCATTCTTCTACCGTTGCGCGTGGAGACGATGCGGCATGGCGAACCCATTCGTAGACCCTGTGAAGTCAACGCTGACTTCAGGCCGCCGGCCCCGTTACCTGGCTGTTTACTCAGAAACCCAGGGCGACGACCAGACCGACAAGAAGAGCGCCGAGTTCGCTCACGAGGATGATGATGATGTCTTTCATGTTTTGGCTTTTGGAGCTGTTTGGATCACAAAACCGAACTACTGGTCTGTGTCACTCCAGTCTAGAACTAGATGGGTAGGCTTATAGTTGTGGGGCGAGATTCACGCGCTCTGTACATGAATGCGCTTCTTCACGAAGGTTTTGCACGTAGAAGAGGATTTAGGGTTCATTTTTCGAGACAGTTCTCACAGGAGCAAGTATGCATGTCGGAATTACAAGAACGCTACGATGAACATACCTCGTAGAGGTTATTTTCACGGTTGGAGGTGCATTTTAGAGCGTTGCAACAACACCCGAAACGGGGGCGGAGTCGAGGTCAAACTGACGTGCGGCACTTCACGGTCATTTTGTTTGTGCCGTGCCACGTCGTATATTCCAGATGCTAAATCTGCCAAAAGAACGTCGACGGATCATTGGACGTGCAATGACGCCTGCAACCGGCCTATGATATGGCTACATTATTGGACCGGTCGTTACCGATACGCGACCTTGAAAGAGGATGACCGATGAACACTGACCCGGTGAAAGCACTCAGTGCTTTCAGTGCAACCGATGTCTCTCTATTTGTGCTACATTCGATTCTTCTCGACCATAGCGACAACGTGTGAACACACAGATGCTCAAATAGCAGCGCATGCGCAATAGGAACAGCAGCAGCAAAATGCTATCGATATTCGTGTCTGCTGCTGGTGTTGCTTTTTTTTGTTCGCTGACGAAACGATTTCGTCCTCGAGGATGCGTAAGCGACCTTTTGATCGTCATAAGTTTTTCCGACTGCGTTAGTCACTCGTAGCATAAACGCCGGTATGCACAGCTTTTTTGTTGGGGAAAGAAAACACCAGTTCTTGCGAGGGCCTAGATTGGAGCATCTTTTTTGTACTTCTCTCCCTCTGTGTCTCTCTATCTCTCTCTCTCTCTCTCTCTGTCTAATATTGTCACGCGAGTCTTCCAACCAGTTCCGGATACGTATATCAACCATGTTGTGGCTGTCGCTACTGTTGTTTCCTTTCCGACTAGATAGGACACGTCTGCTCGTGTTCCCGCCTCTTCGGTTCCATTTTCGCCGGGTGAGGCGAGGCGTCGAGCGCCATGCACGACCTCAGGTGGCACCGCCTTTGCGGCTGTCGCATTTGTGTCACGCATACACACATTTTTCGCTGTCAGAGGAGCGAGTGCAAATCGAGTGCGCTTCAAGGGTAAGTTTGGCCCTCGGCCTTTCTCTGTGGCCTCGACATCGTTTCAAGTCCTTTTTGTAAAACCGATGCGCACAATATCTACTCGTCATTTCCTGTTATACATGCTTGTTAACGCTAGTCTGTCATTTGGCCTGCTAGCAGATTCGCATACACCGGCAATCGTTTTAGCCAAGGGACATAAAGGAAAGGGTTTTGCTTAGGCTAATGGTGTGCGCAAACCATAAAGTACAACTGTGATTCACTATCCAGATTGGTTGTTTGGGCGAATCCTCTCGTTCTAAAAGGTGTACCCGGAAAGGAAACCATTTAGTGGAAATATTGGCTATAAATTCACTTATTGTTCATGTTGTGATACGCCGTTTTATGGGAAAATTTTCATTGACCTGATTACGTTTAAAGAAAGTTAAATTGAAACAAAATTTTAAAATGCAGAATTGGATGGGGGTGGAGACGTGCGATATTAGATATCTTTACACATCTTACAGCTAAACCTTTGATTGTTATACTAGTGTTATACTACGTTATCACACAGTGAGCAAAGGTATTTAGTCTGAATCAGACAATTCAAATAAATTGAGAGGCTCTTCACTTACGGTTCATTATCTTCACGGTCATGAGGACAATAAAGACATAGTGTTGTTCCCGTAGTATGACAAATCTTTTTATGTTTCTCGAGGGCTGAGCAGTGGGGAGCTAAAGCTTTCCTATCACGTCGTGTTTTATATATGTTTAAGGCGCTCTACATCTTCTTTAATATCAATAGTAATAGCTGTGGAACTTGTTTCGTATTGATTGCTTAAATATAGAGAATATAATAAGCGTTAACAGGCTATGCTAAAGGATTGCTGGGAAAATTCATGATATTTGGTACAACAATGAATTGTATCGGAGAAAGAGAATTCTACAAAAAACAGATATATATATATATATATATATAATTTGTATATGTTAGTAATTTAGATCTATTGAGGGCAGCTCCCGAGTTCATCGGCCAGCGCGAGACATAAGTCGCGAAAATCAATATTCTGTATAAATTGCTCATGAAGTATTAATAGTATCTGTAAAAGCACGCATTGTCTTGACCAATAAAATTATCGGATCTGTGTAGCCAATTATACACCAAAAAGTGCTATACGCTGTGACAATATTGTTCATAATACAATTCCAACGCTGAGAGTAGCTCAACTGTGCCCACTTAGTTAAACTTTTACGTAGGTGCGCAATAGGCGCATTAGGTAATACGCTCAACGATCTCAGGACTAACCTCGTATGCGCTACCTAAACAACAATTGACTTAGCTGTGGAGAATTGCCTGCCTGCCGTCCATCGAGTTTAACACCGCGCCGCTGTGTCGAGTCAACGAGAAACAATGCACAAAGAGATAAAGTGAACGTTAAGGAGACGGGGGAAGTTCGGCAAAGTGTATCCCTTAGTTCAAGATCCAACTTCCGATGAATCCGGTCGAAGTGACGAACTAAAGTGCCTCTTAATGCAGCCTGGCAGAATAGGCGTTTTTCGCCGGCAAATTGCGTCCGAAGTCACGTACCGCGAAAATTCTACGTCGATAGGACGGTCCCGTTGGCTACCTTCTGGTCTGCGCACGTTGGTTTTGCAAAAAAAACTATTGATAGCTCTCGAAGTCACGATGGATGCCAGTGGTAGGTTGCTGCACTATTTCACCCTTGGTAAATGCAAACGAAAGCAGCGTCAAGAGGCGTACAGACTTCACCAACTGAAGTACGTACATTCGTACTAGCTTACCGCCGTCTGCTAAGCGGTGTTATAAAATATCGTGCCAAATAAGCAATTATATAGATTCTTAAGATGGTTTCGCTCCACGTTCAAAGACGATTTCACATTATTTCGAACATTTGACGTCCCCAATATTGAACATGCAGAAAATAGTCAGAAGAATTTGAGGAGGAAAGCCAATTATTGTTGCTGCCATCTGCTTATTCGCCCAGGTCGGAACTCTGCATAGGACAATTTTGCTCAAATGCATTATAACTTAGATTAGTCAATCGGGCAAGAGCAATACAAGCTAGATTTTTGCTCGCCAGCTGTCCTGATGACATGGCGGAACAAGTCACTTTCGACCTAATTTCCATTTGCATCCCATAGCGGGAAGCAGAACCGGAGTTGCACTTATCCAACTCGTGAAAACTTTTTCCCTCGCGCTCTCCAAACGGCGAACAAGAACGAGACCATATCGATCATATGCCTCCGATGAACAAAGAGTATTTCGTTCCATCATCCCATTTCGTTGAAGCGCACGCCAAGCTTTCGGGGACGCGCGTTGAAGATGAGGACGCTGGTCAAATTTCAGTTCAGATATTATCTCAACTCTTTGACGGAAGTTGACTGAGACTTATGTGATGGATGTTGATTTTCCTATTTAACAAGGCACCATTGACTGCCTCTGATTGTCAACATATGGGCAGGTGGGTGGTAAATGCATTCTAATTTTTCCATCCTAAATTATGTCGTGCACAAATCGACCGCAAAATCGAGTCGTGCGGGCTTAAAACTGACCTTGTCTGCAAAAACAGACCAAAAGATGGGCTACACTTAATGCAAAGAAACCCTATGAGACTTTGTTGTGTAATTTGGTATATATTATTGAGCGGTTTTGTTAGCAGCCTCGAAAACAAATGCTTATTTATATCAATGTAAAAGAACCGATGTGGATCAAATGCGAATGCAACTGCCTCCAAAGTAAATAAATCCGCAATATTTTTTGTACCCATTCACATGGTACTGAATGTTTTCATTGAAATAGAAATATCCTTTGATCTCGGATTCTGATTGGAAGCATCTAAATCATAAGAGGTCGAGAGATATTCCATCGAAAGCTGTCTCTATTGGAAAGTTTTGCTGCACTTACTGAGACAGTTGGGTGAATATGGAAATCGACGACTAGCTTACTATCCTAGTGCGAGTCATTTCATAATGCTTTTTTTTTTTAACTACAAAGAGGGTTATGATATCATCGTTTAGACCTACACGCGTCGATACCGCAGCCAAGTACGGTTGCTCTGAAGCAGGCCAGCATTAGGTTCTGATCTCTTGGTCAGAAATTACAGACATTATAATAACAGAATTCATGTACCTCATCATATTCTAACGAATATCCTGACGCCTTATTATACGTTGTCAAAAAAATTATATTTTTAATCTAATTCATAACTGCGTTAGTCACATTGGAAAGCACCATTCAATTATACCGTTATTTCACCGGTTTTACGGCCAAGAAAGGCAGAAGTTATAGACTATTACAAAAACGTTATATTGCTTAGCCAGATTTCTCAATGTCACATACAGTTGCAGATGCCCAAGGTCAGGATAGGCCACATAGAAGGTGTGCAGGCACGCGCTACTTAAAAACAGGACCCGCACTCCACAGAGCTCACCTCATAGCCAAAGTTTTTTGTGTTTGCCGAGCAAACACCAATATGTGTTAGGGCTTCTTGACGGCTCGGAATGTTTAAAACATGTGTATGTATCACGTTTAAAGACCATGTTCACACCCAGGCGCCAATTACCTTTAATTGATTCATGCTATGTTGTAACTAAAATGCATCTGAATGTGAAATGTTGAGATGAGTCAGACTCCTCAAGCTGTGCTACACGCTCGGAGGGATAGACATTGACAAACAGACTTAGATGAATAAACTGACTTGTCCTTTCCATTTTGTGTTTACATTATACGTTTCTGATGGGGTCTTGTATGCTATATCGCCTTCCAAGGGGTGACCCTTTTGGTTTCACATGCGGTCAGAAGCCTATTTTCACTTCCAACGCGCTTATAAGTCAGCAGGCAGTTCCAAAGCTAAGTGCTATGCAGATTGTCAACTTCGACGTCAGCCGCGGCTTCACCGTCCACGAAGTTCTACCTTACCCCATGGCGCAGTCTGAAGATGACATATCCATTAGCATACGCGACGCTGTAACAAGTGGCTGTTCTGCTCTCGATACGAAAGCACTCGTATACGAACGAGCCATCTGATCAGACCCTTGGCTAAAATCGAGTCAAACGCAGCCAATGCGACGCAGTTCGCCGTATTAATCAGAAGTTGGGTAGTTACTATATGGCCGTTATATACAAACATACATAGAACGTGTCGACCTCGTGTTCCTGATATAAATTTGGCCGGCGCAATCAAACCATCAGCCGAGGCATATGCTAGAAGATATACAGTGAATCAGCGAACACTGTGGAACCGCGGCGGCGAAGTGGCACACGCCAAACGTCTGCTGTTGCCTGTTTTAGCCACGAGGGGTCCTTTGCAGGCCTTCATGTCGTCGCTTGCCTTAGATATCTTCGTTTGTTCGTCTAACAAAGATGCTTAGCTCAAACGGAGCAGCGCGGTAACGCTCGAAAGAATCCCTCTAACGGCACCAGTAAGACCGAAGGCAAATATTAGATTAGAATCCGATAGGTTCCTGGTTACGAGTGGGTGATCGATTACTGTGTCTCCTCCGTATATATTTGATCATCTTACTTATGTTTGCTCTGAGCGATACACACAATTAGTCAAAATTTTAAGTTTTCCCACACCAATGCATATGTATATACATATGTATGTATATATAAAAACCCCTTCGGCGTTACCTCGGACACGCGGCAGACTGCAGTGTGGATGTGGAACGTCGGCTTGCGCCATGGCAGTTGGACACGTTTGTGAGATTGATGAAGTTTGGCCTGCATTGCTATCCAGAGTCC
Organism: Tropilaelaps mercedesae; assembly: GCA_002081605.1. Taxonomy (NCBI): domain Eukaryota; kingdom Metazoa; phylum Arthropoda; class Arachnida; order Mesostigmata; family Laelapidae; genus Tropilaelaps; species Tropilaelaps mercedesae. The sequence goes on from MNPL01026184.1 coordinate 17,857, forward strand.
ATATGGCTTGCGGGACTGAGTGACGCGCGCGCGGCGTCAGAAGACTGCGAAGTCCCCTTTCTCCTAAAAAAAACCCCCCAACGGTTTGGCATCGAGCAATGCTCGGTCAAAAGCATTAGACGTACGCTTACCACACAAGCAGCAACGTTGCTCGAGCACGTGCTATTTTCTATTTCGTATCTATGTATTTATATTTTTTTGTTTGTTCGAAGTTTATGGGTCGTCATGTGTGTATGTATATATGCCTCTGCATCCGTACATACGTGGTGACCTGTAAATGCTGAAAACAGCGACAATTTAGCAGAGGTCAATAGTAAATAGACACCGCGTAATTAACTCGAGGAAGCGAAAAGTATGAGTACTTACTGAGGAAATTTTATGTCGCCTATAAGATGACCTGCCGTACTGTAATTTTATACTGCGGTAACTAAGCAACGGTCCGTGTAAATATTGCGGGTCTGGTAACATATCTTTGCGATGTATTGCTATAGCGCTGTGTCTAGGTCGCCAACCAAACACTAAATTCTGTATTTTCACTCTATCTTACATTACTTCTTTTGAACATCGCGTAAAGCGCCAGCAGTCATTGGTAGCCGACGACGTTCGGCTGGACAAATTATTGGCAAAAACGGCACATTGTAGATGGCTCATAATTAGTCCATAAATATGTCCTCCTTTTTATGTATTCGTCATTATATATATATATATATATATATATAATCCGCAAGGAGTGTGGCTACTCAGATATTAAACTGCGTAAAAGTGCGGTAGAATATTTTTAGTTAATAAGGAGTATGCCAAAAGGCGGTTTCAGCTTATGGTCAAAGCAAGTTTACGCCCACTCGTTTACGTTATAATAAAAATACCAGAGTTGAAATTACTAGTTCATTGGGGCTGTTCGTATTATCCCTGACAATTGTAGACGATACCTACGTCCAGTATACGTCCGCTAATATATTTTTAATAAGGCCTTTAAGTAGGTAATGTCGCGAGCGTGGTACATGGTGTATAGAAAATATCATCATCAACGATTCATTCTATGCTTTTGCCTGTTTTATTTCTAGATGTGGATCTTTTTTTGACACATTTGTGACACATTCTGTATCCTCCGGAAAGAGTTTCCTAAATGCTCTAATAAGGACGTACATTGCATGCTATACCAATATAGATCAATAAGCGCAGTAGATACAATAGTTGATGTATTTAATGTGGTGTGATATGCCAATCGCAATGTACGTTTTGTCCAGGTCTGTCAACACGCGTCAATGGAATAGGCTCTTCTGTTTTTGTCTTGCTACGATGAAACAGCCTTCCATATTGGCAAGTGGTGAAGGTGTAGGCTTAATGTATGCTGAAAGTGTTTTATCTACCAGTATACCAGTTGAACATGCAGGAACAGTGTATACGGCTCATAAACACTGCGCGTTCTTCCACATCAAAGAAATGTCCAATCCACAGCAAATACCCTCGGTTAAATTTTACGACTTTCACTATTTATTCCTGCTTTTCTATTTTATCGTTACTCCCATGAGTCTCTCCCTCCATCTGAGCGTTGTATATTGCGACCTTGTTGACATCAGAGTTTCAGATCTCGGAAGAAACGGGTCATCGATGTCCTCTAATTCTTCTGCTAGCTGATAGAGTGGTGCGCCGCGATGAATGGAACACTACAGACAGCCACAAGGGCGCCCTTTTCGGTCAAATCGATGCCAGTTCCTTGTACTAAGCAGATCGGGGAATAGCAGTTAAACACTAAGAGATAACGGACAAAAAAGACAGGCGTTCAGCTGAGTTACGGGCAGCCAAAGAGGTTTTCGTAGGTAAGTCTACTTTCTTTGCAACATTGGGACGTTAAGGGATTTCGAAACTTTAGCCCTATGCCGCCAGCCGTCGAGGAGTTGGCGTGTAGTCGAGGCCACTTGAATCCTGTAGAAAGAGACAAACAACACAGGCAGGCACCTTAGAACGTGTGTTTCCAAGGGACGCATCGTATGCCTACCGTCAACTCGGTAAGCCCTGTGTTCATTGTTTTCAGATTGAGTTAGAAAGTTTCAACCGTATGTGACTTTATTCACCTAGCTCAGTCGCAATTTTAAGTGCGCGATTATATAAATTATACAACCTTTGCTTTACGGACGGAATTTAACGGCCTGAGTTCTCATTAAATTGATGTTGAATGTCGTGTTATCCACCATTACAGATCTGTAGACTAAAATGAGCGTATTCGTGGCGGTATTTAGGATCCGCGCTGTTTCATGCATTCACTATTATGATTAAATGTATGATTCCTCTCAAATTTAATGACAACCATCACAAATTGGAAAAACAAAAACTGTTGACCAACAAGAGCCGTATAATGAACATTAAGTTGAAAAGGAAGCTCTTTGATACGGAGTAGCGATATACAAAATGTCAACACAATAACGTGGTACGTGGTGAATTTGTCAAAATCCAAAAACATTCGTAATCCATTGGCTCTCTAGAAAACGGTTTTCTTTTTTTGTTTTGCTTTTTTCCGACTGTTTAAATAAAGATGTCATGTTCCGAAAACGCACAAATTTTTTATTCAAGCAGCGCGTAATTAAGTATAAACCAATATTTATCAAGAAAAGAACAGTAGCTGAACAACGAATAATTATAAAATTGGACAAAAATGAAAAGAATGGTCATCTGTTCACATTTGAATACAATCGAGAGCAAAGAACTAGAGTAAAATGTTTTTAGGAGTTTGGGCAGTATTTTTCTCTAATTTCAAATTAAATTAACACAGTCGCTTATTTTGTAACGTTTCCGCTATAAAGAGCAGCATATTTTTTTAACCAAAAGAGGTGACGTCTTCAACGTTTAACAAAATCTAAAATAATTGACTCCTTGAATTTGTTTTGTTTTTCTAACCATCCTTCGAATTATTCGCTCAGAAGGTACGGGAATACTACTTCCGCTGGTGTATGATGTTGTCTGATTCTCTGCTTACACGAAATTTAATTATATTAAAAGGTATAATGAAAATTTTTCTTTCTTTTCTTTACTTTGATTTTTTTCTTGTTCTTTTATTATGGGTATGCTTCCTTCAATAAATATATTAGGTGAAATTTTATTAATAGTTTCAATTATTAAGTATAGATTATTGTTATATTTTTAATTATGTTTATTTTTTTAGAAGAGAAGTTTTGATGAACAGCTTTTGATAGCAGTTTTTTTAAATTGGCAGCATATAGAAAGGCACTTAGTGTTGTTAAGTGCCTTTCTCGGGCTAGAAGAGGGCTTTCTGCTGTGACACGGTGCCTATATATATGCCTATATATATGGTTGCCCTTTAATAGGAGAGAGAAGCCGATAGTAAAAAATATATTTCTTCTTAGGGCTCCCAAGCATAGAGAAGTCTAGAGCTCGTCTTTGATAAGCGCATAAAATTTTAAATATTATGATTTACATTGATAAACCATCTCCCTAATTTATTAACGATTATTGTATTGCCTCTAGAGTTAGTGCTCAGTCTCCACTGAATTTTGCTTGCGGACTTTTTAGTTTTTTCTACAACAAAAGGGAAAAAACTGCAACGATATGTTATTAGAAAAACGCTTTTAACTAAAGCACTAATCATATCACTACTGTAAACATCCCTTTAATAACAGTAATCGATTTTCAAAACCGAATTTCGATATATAATCGTTTAGAAACGTCCAGTCATTTAGCGGAAGTTCGAGGTAAAAAAGTATGGTGGAAACTTCTTCTTAGTCTTCAGTTCTTCTCAGTCTAAACCATTGAACGATAATTTTCGTTATTCACAGCAATAGAATAATAACAGTCATTTGCGTGAGTACATCGAGGCGGATTTTTAAGGAGGAATAATGAGTAGGATTGAGATGCCACGTGTACGATTGGATCTTTAAGACGTAAAGGCAAGTCAATTTTGTTGGTCAAGCCAATTGGAAAACTCCGTCTTTACATGTGACTCAGAATTGCTCCTACAGCCGTTACTGGGTTACAAAACGACGTTTAGGGTGGAACTGTATCGCTCATAAACAAGGTTGGTACTAATTGAATATAAATGTCAAATTTAGGACGAAGCCGGAGCACTCTCCAGACCTAGGGAAAAAATTAAAAATTCAACAGAAAACTCAGAAAAAAACTCTACTGGCAATTATTTGTACTTGAAATGTCATAAAATGCTTTACAGTATTTACTGCATTCAACTGTGTTATTATTCCATTACGGTGCCAGTACGGCAACGGTTTACTAACGTAGTAGACAGACGTAGATACAGATGAGATGTCATCTCCATCGTAAGTACAATAACGAAGGAAGACATTGAAGCAAATCGATAATAAACGCAGAACTAACCCGGATTGGTCAAGAATATAATTTTTTTGGTAAAACGTATGAGTTGTATTTAAGGAAAAATGTACAGTAAGTTCCTAACATGATTTTAATTCCAGCTAAAATGAACACAAAGCTTACAGGTTAAATTTATTGACCGTATCATTTCGTTTCGTTCTGCACTTGAAGGTTGCAAAAATACGTTACGCGATGCGGGTAAATTGCTCTCAGCAGGACCGTTAGAATACTTAGGACCGTCGAAATTCTGAATATCGATCGTTATTAAAATTGAGCTCTTAATATCGCCGCACGAAACGACACCGTGTGATCATGAATCCATTACTTGAGTTTCCGCATATAGGAAGCAAGGTAAGGTGAAAACATTGGATCTATTGAATGTAACAAAAATTGTAGTGATGTCCTGCAACTTACCGCAAGCGACAAAGTAGGAAGCTTTTAAAAAATGAGTTTCTGGTCATGCTGCTTACAATACGTAGACTTCAATAGAGCTGGTCTCATATTAAGGCTCGTCGGTTCTAGACTCGACGTAATCGTAGACAAGGACAGAGAATCTTTGTGCCTGGGTACATTATCCGCACTCTTTTTTTTTTTATTTTTTTAAAGCTGACCATTAGCCAACATTTAACGTCCACGGTAGCAGTTTTTGCATTACCTCGTAAGACGGATTCCATATAAATTTAAATGTGCACCGGCGGCGTCGAACCCGTGCACCTACGTGTCTCCTCCAGTCGCAAGGCGCATACGAATGCACCCCAGAGCCACCGAGCTCGACAGATCATCCGCACTCTAGCCAAAGACTACCAGAAAGTCCACATTTTTCCATTGTTTATATTTAAACTTCGGGCATGTTTTGCTCCATATATATATGTATATATATATATATAATTCCCATGCATTAATTTTTTGTTTGTACTACAGTATCCTATTTACGGGAGCAAATGTCGTATCGCATTTACAATGCTCATGAGTTCATGACCTCACAATGCAGACGATGATATTATTGAAACTTGTTAGATAGTACCACCCTTCGCCTCACTTGGATCCCACTTGCTCTCTCGTCTACTATTACGGTGAAATATTCGTGCGCGTCTATGCATACCATGTATGCGATTAAACCGGTATATACATAATCCATTTCAAATAGGTTAAGGTGGGCGGCTGACTGTGTGCGATTACCGTGCACGATATCGTCATCTATGGCGAAATCTCGCTATAGGGAAATTGCCGACCACGAAACTCAATACAAATCATCTCTTTGATGGAATATTGCAACCACTTCCACGGCGTCCACGAAGGGACCCTTTAAGCCTGGATTAGTTCTCGACTTTTCCGACTTCCAACTCTGGGCTAGGCTTGACGTTCGCGCTCGAGTCGTCTACTCATCAGCAAAGCGCACAGTTTGTTCCTGGTGGCCTTTTGGCCTGACGCATAGACAATACCGTTTTGCTGTGATACGGAATGGCAAGGCAGGCGCGAGGGTCTGGACTATTTCCGACGGACTTGCCTTGGTTTGGACAGCAGTCTTAGCTCACAGACCGGCTAAACGCAGTGTTTGTCCGAGTGGGTACGCATGTACGCCATGCTCCGTCTAACCAGTCCGGCTACCGGTGAACTTCGTGGTGCGCTGGAGCCAGAATAGAACGTCGGGAGCCAGAGTGGGACGTATATCCCAAACGGACTACGACGCAGACAAGTTCCCACCAGACGCCTCGTCTGGTATTCATATACAGTCGTTGTCGCTGCCGAAGCTGCCAGCTAACAGCCGCCGAGAGAAGAACGTCTACGAGATTTCACCGTTGCCATTTCGGACAAGCCCCGTAATAAATCGTAGCCGTAGTAGCTCTCTCTAAAAGGGATTTCACAGGAGCGCAATGCGTGGTTTAACACGGAAGAGGCTAAAATAAAGATGCTGTAGAGTAATTCCGGGACATGCTCTACGACACTAGCACTTCTAGTACTAGATATAAGGTAGAAGTTGGCACTGAAGAGCAGAAGACTAAGGTAAAGAACGCAGCCCGGAAACTCATACTTTACGCACTTGTAGCTTTCAATATGTGAGATAGGCTGGGTTGCTTGAAGTAAACAAATCTTGTTCAATGACCATAACACGTTAGTTTTTCGGAGACATTGCTTCATGGGGATCACCGACTTAGCGACTAGATGTTCTTAAATGTTTTATTCTACTTTTTACTTTGGTCAACTAAAATCGAAAAAAATGATGCTAATCACAGTTGAAAATAAACTGCCTTATTTATTATGTGCAAACAAATATATTACGCAGATTTAGCAGGTACATTTAGTCTTAACTATTTCATCCGAGTATACAAGTTTGCGTTCTATAAACGAAACAGCTTACCTCAATATGCAATCGATGGAGGTTCTCTCAATTTTACTCGATTAGAGAAAGAAATAAAATCGAAATGTAAGAACATATTTGTACAGAAAATTCTTTAGTAGTATTAATTTTTCCGAATTTAAAAATTGTCCTTTTCGTTGATCTTAAAAAAAAAATGCTGCACCGATTTAGAAACCATGAGGTTTGGAGAAAAGGATGTGATAACATGCTCTAACGGATGTAGATAGTTATTTCGAATGAACCTGTTTCCGGTTTCATTATCGCTTGATTTCATTTACGTGAAATATTGATATCGACATTTTATCGAAATGAAAAAGAATCTTTGCACACGGGGTGCGGAACGTTTTTCCTGTTTAGGTTCCTTTAACTAAGAGTATGTTGAGCTAGAAGGCCATTGTTATATATAAACGTAAAACTAGATGGAAGTTCAGGTTTATTATTTTTGTTGGGCTAGAACGCAAAACTCACTCAATAGGAGCAAGCATGTTCATTTCGTACGACTGAGACTAGCAACAAGCTAGCCTGAAGTTTATAAACTTTACTTGAAGAACCTAAGCAAAAATACTTAAAAAAAAAAGCCAAGAATCCGTCCGTACAGAGATACAGTTTAGTCGAAATCCGATTTCGAAATCTTCAACGTTTTAAACGGGGACTTGTAGCTTATTCACCCACGCTAAAACATTTCACCTGTGCAAATTTTATACAGGTGAACTCTGGTTCACTTTTATTATTAAACACAGAAGACGGGTAACACATATACTAGTGCAAATAATACGAAGCTATTTTATAGAAACACATTTGACATCTGTGTGCGTTTATCATAGTAGAAAGTAGATAGGCTGCTTCTTAGTTTTCCGAATATAAAAATTTCAACGACGTTGACCCGACATTGGCACACCGTAGCGAAGCAAAATAAATCTAGACAGTCACTTCAGTGAAGTTCAGTGAACGAAATATCAATGAGAAATGACATTTTTAAATCGTGATATTGTAACACCAGCTTGGTCCAACTTTTTTAAGCGCCTTTGAAGCCATCATGCACATGCACTATGTTTCACCTAAAAATTGAAATTCCACCAAGTTAGAATTTATCCCGGTAACTGGCCCAACTGTTAGGATCATATTTTGATATAAGAAATATCGATAGTGTATGGATGATGCTGGAAATGACGTCAAGAAGGTAATTATTTACATTGATTTTAAGTAGGACAATCTTAAAGCAAGCGTTGAACTAGCTGTGTAGGATCTAATGTTGGTCGTCACTATGGGAACTTTCAACGCAAATCAACTTAAAACGTAAATCAAATATGCTATACATCACTTCTCAGTAGCTTTGTGTATTCCGTCTATTATTAGTTTAGTCCAGACACATCAGAGTACTACTAATAACACAAAAACTATGCACATAGCGTAGGTTGCAGGTCAGTTCTATCAACGTATTCAAACATACAGTCCATGGATTCAAAGATTCAATAGGTGTTACAGTTCATCCAAATCTACTGGATTTAATTACGAAATAAAATATTTAATAGCAATCATAAAAAGCCTAAACATTAACCCGTGTGTGGTTATGCTCAAGCATTTTCTGTTAAAACGCTACCATCGTTCAAAGATTCGGCTGGTAATTTTGGATGCACTGTCACGGTTGCCTGAAATAATTTTCCGTTACAAGCAAATTGTTCTCACCAGAACACAGAGTGACTTATTTAACTTTATTACGTTATTAAAATGTATTTATTATGACGTATGTCAAATTTAATACACAACCTATAGAAGACACTCGTACCCGGGAAATCGTATTTCGATCAAAACGGGCATTCCAAGTCCAAAAAGTCCAAAAGCAGCCTAATATATGTAGCCGTGAAAAAAGCCCACTTTTTATACAGCACCGTTACGATTATTTCTGTAATGTTTGTAAACAAATGTTTGTGGACAACTGGCGGTGTCATAGTTAATCAGTCATAATTAATACAATTGGTTATTTGTTTGATCTGCAAAGGCAAATTTTCCTCAAAAACGTAGTTTTAACGTAACGCTATCGTAACATTTCATACACAAGAAACCGAAAACCACATAGTTTTTTAGTGAACATGTTCAACGAGATGGTTTCGCTGTTGTTTATTCGTGCAGAAACACGTGTAGTGGTTTTGCGCACGAGGACGCGTAAAATCTCTGTAAAATTGGGTAGCGGATACAACTTCGTCAAAGCAGTTCTCGTTGAACACGTGCGCTCATCCGACAACGGATGAAAGGACATATGTATTCGGCCTTGATGAAATAATTATTTCGCCATTACGACGTAGAATTGCGTGCTCCATTAAATGGATCGTCCGCACTAGTTCCTGACAGAAGACAGGCAGAAAATAGAATGCGACCCGAACCCTTTCTCGTCGTATCTTCCTGAATAGCTCAGCGATGTTGTCTGCTGTCCCGAAGGCCGTTTTCCATTTGCCTTCGCTGAATAGTTCCTTAGATGCCGTGGCCCCCTCGTGGTTCGGCAACCGTGAGGGCATCCTGGCGTGGGCCGCAGTGTCTGCGTCTAAACACGTCCGCATCTGCTGCTATTGTAGCGGTTTTCATTTGGCCGTCTAATTTCACTGGGCGGGGGTGTTACGTATATCTGAGGCTGTTGCTTGGAGACGCCGGGTGATAGGCATGACCGTCTGGATCATCGCGTCTGGTTCGTCGCTGGCTCACATCAGCAGTTCGTGTGGCGAATTCGCACACCGCGACGGGCACCGTCGCACTCCTTGGAGCCAATCAGCCAGACAGGCACCCTTCAGAGCACCAACCACCAAACGACAATGGATGCGCGCGTAGCTTCTTCGAATCTCTTTCTTGTTATGTCCCTGTTCATTCGCGCTGCTCGGATTGCAAGACAAAAGAAAAAAGAAAGACCAAGGTGAGGACTAGAGAGAGAGAGAGATAGAAAAATATATATATATATATATATATATATATATATA
>MNPL01026186.1:0-10150 GCA_002081605.1 Tropilaelaps mercedesae
GTTCTGCGGCGTTTGTGTATATATATATATATATATATATATATATATATATTGTGGTTATGTGAATATAACTACTGGCAGGGACTACTTCTAATACTAGATTGAATCTGATAAAGTTATGCAGCGTATGGAATTTCTCAGATTATGGGTATTCTACAATGCTACCTGCGATTTCTGTCACCTTTTTACTGATTGGTCGTCTAACATACAGAAATCGTATCAGTATTTTGCGAACAAGTGTATATATATATATATATATATACACCTTTATCTTAAGGCTGGCTTGGTGTATATATATATATATATATATAGACTCCGTAACGTATAAATTCCCAATGTTAATAATAACACGTTGTTATTATTGCAAGTGTTATCTGTACTGATCCAATTAGCCACATAGGTAGACACGTTAGCGTTCGACGCTTGTATCAAACACACAAAGACCTTTATTGAAGCTTAATTAACGCGAAATTTACGAAACCTAAATATCTTATTTAAAAAAATAGATCACGACATTGCTGACCAACCCTTCTGCTTTTCCACATATTTCGTCAGTACAAAAAACCTGGAAAGATAGGTCATTTGCGTGCGATATGTTTACATGATCAAGAGTTTAATAACTAACAATTCGTCATCACTGAACAATTAAAGCAGTAAACCATGAAACAAATTATTAAGTTTGTCACTACAGGCTTCCTTTAGAATCGAGACGAGACGATATATTCTTTTATTATTTGCACGGTTTGCAATGATTTGAAGTATTATTGCTAACGTGTGATAAAGTGAAATCGATGGATGGGCAGGTTCGCCTGTACATGTAGGTTGGAAATGGTTCTACAATAGACATTTCGATCAGCATTGTCACAGCTATGATATATACACTGTATTACATCATCTACCGCTGCGTACAGTAGATATGGAGGTGGATTACCTGTCTCTAGGTTATTCTTGTATAGAACATACATTCACTTGGTCATGCTCAATAGTTTCTACATGGTTTTTCAAGTCCTTTCTTAGTGGACGGTAATCTTTTCACAGTATTTCCGCGCATTTCGTAATATGATGGTTAAAAGTAACATGCAGATGTTTTACTGCCATGTCTGGTACATTTTTTAATATCTATTTAGTCGAATATTCGGACTTATATATGTCGAATATGACTCGGTAGGTATATTTTGCTTCAACTAAATATTAGCTTGAACATTTTGTATCTCTGTCTATTCAGGCCTTAGTAATGGCTGACTGTTAATGTTTGTAGTGATCAGAGATGTGCAAAAAAGTTTTGATAATCATCAATTGTTTACCCGAACTTTATTTACGTTGTACCAAATGTTGTCTGACCTGTTTTTCCGTGGACAATGATAAGATCCGCATCCTTCGCATCATCGCACCAGACAACAGTGACCGCTCTAACTTGTTGTTACTCAACAGAGCTTCAATGAACATTCGTTTAATTTCATTCAGATCCACGTAGTAATGAAATTACTATATACACATTTTTTAAACCTAATTGGACACAAACTCGCAAATATGGTACCTTAAGATTTCTTTTTTAGTATGAAAAATCTCTGCTTTACAATAAATGTTATGATTTCTTGTAAATTGCAGTTGCAGTATTAGTTGTCGCAATTAGTTCTATTGTAAGTAGATCTATGTCTATACTAGTTGTGCACATCCTTTGCAACAGCTTGCTTTTTCAATGCTACGAAGATAATTTATTAATTTGGAGGTCGGTTTGAACCACGTTGGTGGAATTGGACGAAGGCCACGTCAAGCGGCGTGTACCACTGACATGTCACGTCCCGCATTCACTACTGTAAACAGAGGCAATAAGGACACGTGTAAGACTTTTTATGGAAATGAAGAATTGTAATGTGAAAATCACTAACACTACTGAGTTCGGCTACATTCTTTTTAGTCTTCAGAACACACTGTGTGAAGTTTAGAATGGACCACATACGATAAAGTATCTGATACTGGTATGTAACGCCCCTTCTCACAATGGACAAATATTGTTTAGGTGGTTATAGCTGGGAGAAAAATGGAAAGAAAAATGGAACCGAGAGACATTTGCTGAATCGTGGCCCCATAAATTTGGGTGGATTGCAGGTACGATAAACAAACAATATTAGGGTGTCTAATACCATACGTATAGTGGTGTCACGTAGATTTAATGTTTGCTAGCCCTAAGGGGATCGCATGATGCCCGATAGATTTGGTTAAAACTCATATTTGGCAAAAAATTCAATTCATCATTTCATCAATAAGTGTAACCGCATCTTTTGGCTGTTAGTACAAGCCATTGTTTTTAAAAAACGTATTCGCGCTGGTACGTCAAGGCGCACTCTAATAGAAGATCAGTTGAATGAATACTAAGTGGCCTAGATGGAGTTAATTGTTATGCCAGTAAAAACTATGGCCATGAGATTAGGTAATTAAAGCTCGAAGTTTAGTGTCTTAGATGTTAGTTGATCACCCTTTGCAGGAATCTCATGCAGATTCCAACGCTCACCAGATACCCTGACTCGCTCGTATGGACTACTTAGTAACCTGGAAAGGAATACGTTTTCGATTTTTTTTGTGAAAGTGCAAACAACTTTACGATGTTCCAATACTCTCTTTCGCTTATGTACGCCTCGTTTCTGGGTAATGGAATTTATTTCCGCAAGGGATGAACAGTAGCCCCTGCTGACGTTTGTGCTAGCGGCGACGCTGGTGGACGGCCAAGGGCGCTGCATAGCATTTACGGTGTAAGATCATACAGACGACAAGTTGAATGACATTTGTACAATAGAGGCTGTCTTAACTCATGCTACGATGATAATAAAAGCAAATTTTGACATTTACTGGATAGTTTTCTGCCGAATCTCTCCAGTCTGCTTTAAGCCAACAGGCTTAAATCTTCTTGTGCATTTCTTTATAACAAATTTGTCTAGGTACCGCTCTCAAAGAACTTAGTTTATTGTCGACCGTTAATCCAGCAACAGGCAATATCCTAAACTCGCCTATTCGCTATATACCAAACTCTGTTCCTGTCTATTAAGGCGACGCATTTTTACTCAGTAATTTACTAAGAATTCTTCTCAACAATATAATCAAGTATTATAAAACATATGTGATGCCTAGGAGACTTACTTATTTGGTTACTTAGCCTTTTTCATAGGCACCATCACCAAGTAGATTGTCCTTCAGAAGTCTAGTATTTACTGGGTATAAAATAGCTTACCATCAGTCAAGCTTTAATGGGACACTAAATGCCTGTTTCGACAGAAGTCGAAGCCGTGTCTGCCAAAGAATTCACACAAGAATTCACTAGGCCAACGAGGTCTTTCTAGAGGGCGGCTGTGTATGACAAGCCATTTATTTAAATCTCCATTTGTAACAAAAGTCGGTCGTATCTTGAACTCGGTTTTGTAGTAACCGGCAAGCGTCTTTAAACCGTGTAAAGTTTGTCTGAAATAATTCCTTATTTTATTCCTGCAACTGTTGATACGTTGCGCCTGATATTGCTGTTTTATCAAGAAGTCTACTGGTCTGTTTTGAAACGCAGCAGTCGATATTATTGTATGATTTGACTGCTGGGCCATATTGAGCAGCGATAATATGCATCACGTCTTTATAGCAATAAGCGGAAATCTAAACTACAGTGCACACATTATTATCTCTTACCAGTTCCTAACTTTTATCGCGTTGGCTTCATATCAGTGCTACCTATGTAGCCTCTGCAATATGTTTGATTAAACGAACCCAGGCTTTTGCTTAACATAATGTTATACTTAATGAATCAACAGACTGCCATGTAATGACATTCCGGTACTACTTATTTATACAGCGCTGCATAACTAATTAGCAAATTCTACAGCCAAGTCAAAGGCATCATGCTGCACTCTGTAAGTGTGGGCACTGAATGCAGCTTATTGCATTATTTGCTTAGCTTGAACGGTATGCGCTCTTCAGAACAAGATGTATATCCTTCACGTACAGCTCAATTTGAGTGCAGCTTGTTAGGGCCCTCTTTAGCTCCAAACCAGCATCATACGCAAATTTTCAGCAGTAGAACAGAATGATATTTCTTTGACTGAATTGGAGTAACGCCAAGAAAAGCAACTTCAATTCAACGTGAATTTTCATACTCTGTCAGTGACCTCTATCAAATTGAAACAAGATCACGGTCTCTATATCGCCGCAAACTGTACTCAAATTATTTGATAATTGTTTAAAAAAAAATACACTCTGTGAGCGAGTCATTCGCAGGCGGCCGCATTTATGTCATCGTGTTGCTGTAATTCCATGTGTTCTGATCTTATCTGATCCCTGGAGCCTCACAAAGAGATGCTATCTCTTGTTCTCTAGTTTATCGAACGTCATGACCGTCGAGTGGCTGACTGCTGAATTTCTAAAGAAGCGGCAAATTCCCTTTCCTTCAAGTAAAGAGGCGGGATTTCGTATTTCAATGGTAGCAAATTCCAAAGCTCCCCCTCAAACGAGTGTGTGAAAAAAGCACTGATGAGGATAGCTATGACGATCATGAGGCAGTGAGGTTGGGAATAGTATGGGATGTGGAACGAAAGATAACATCAGTGATAATCCGCGTCGGTGCGCTTGGGGAAGATGTCAGCGCCAATTGGGAGTTAATACATCTCGCACCACTAACATTACAGCGCGCCCTCCTGCACGGACGCACAGCGGGACCCGACCGATTGCATCTGGCTCTATGAGGCGACTTGCCATTTAGGTGGTTAGTTGATCATCTGTATTTCATAACTAGTCAGAATCTCAAGAACTCCGAAATTTTGCCTCTCAGTTAGATCTCTGTGTAAGCCTTTTTTAGTTTTCTGTTGGACCAGACTCCTTTCTTGCACAGCCTGCAAGAACAAGCACAGAATGAGTTCACTTCAAGTGGATCCCGCAGAGCCGACTAGAGTTGGAACGACACAATATAAGCGCCTGTTGCAGTTTTGTCCACCGCAGTTCTTTTTCCCTGCTTCTACCCAAGTGACTGTTCGTCGTCGGTCTCCCAAAACGCTTGCCACCAGTATTATCCTCAATGTCTCTGGCTAGGCGTGTTGCGTCTCTCGGGAGCCGAAAGGCTCCACTCTGCGAGTCTGTTCCCTGCGAGTCTCTTCCTTTATTCCTTGTTTCGTTGGTACAGAATGTCGCCGACACAGCTGTAAGTAGACACCCGGCACGAGCGCCTGAATCCCAAAATGTCATCGTCACCAGCGCAGAGAGATCGGCGCAGTTTGCGTGCCGCGTCCATGACCGGGCTTGGTGGCTTTGGAGAGTCTACGAGCGGTGGTGTGTGGTATCACCGTGAGAAGCGGCAAAAGTCAGGAGGAGATCGGAGCAGAGATACGACCAAGTTGTCCTCGTATGGCACGCTCTAGGGATGATACGCACGTTCAAGTTGACATAAACAACTGGGAATGATATTTTAAATTTGGAGCTCCCAATCTCTGGATTATGCAAGAACGGAAGAGAAAACTAGGGAGAAAGTCTGGCAAGTGCACAGACTTAATGGTAGAACGGTCGCACGAAAAATACTTGGAGACGGTAAACAGCGCGATAGCGCGATCAGCATTTTTCGCCTTTAAGGGCCAATTTCGCGGGAACTTCACATCGTTAGCCATAAAAGTGCGACACTTGTTTCAAGCATGCCCACTCATTTCGTGTATTTTCGTTCAGGTCACAACTGAGCATGACGAGAGGTCTTGATGTGTCCTAATAGAATCCTAAAGAGAATGTTCTAATGAAGCTATTAAATATGTATCAACAGGCTTTTCTTTGATACAAATTGTCGCCCAACGCCGATTCGCACGCAGTATTACGCTCGGAAACTATAAGGACCTAGTTATAAAAAAAAATATACTTGAATGGAAATTTGATGATGTTGAAAAGGAGAATGCGGAAATACTTTACGACATGTACAGTGACATGTTTATATCATAACAACAGACACAGAGCGGAACCTCTCTGTCTATATATATATATATATATATATATATATATATATATATGTTGTGTTTGTGATAAACATTCACTTCCCACCAACCAGAGGAAGCCAATGACTTGACGCCTCTTTAGACGCATCTTTGAGGGAGCAAACAGCAGTGGGGCTATGATGTTCGATCGCTGCGCGAACAGTGGATCAAGCGGCGATGGTAAGGTCACTGGGGTGCTCCAGTACCATGCATCGTCCCCCCAATTAGGTGTGAACTGCAATGACCTCATGCGCGAGTGGGGGAGATCTGGACCAAGTGGGGGGAGAGATGGAGCGACGGACAAATCAAGCACATAAACTCTCAACTAACCTCTTATTGAGGGTTCATTAACACTGACGGCTCCAAGGAAAACAGCGCAGGAATGTTTGGGAGATTGTCACGTGCGAGTTTCTCCTAGGAGAATTCTAACTAATAAGACTACCGAAATATGTGCTTGCGTCGAACTGTTTCGCTAGCAATACGATAGTATAAATTCAACTAAACGAACACATGTACGGAAATGTATATCTGCTATCTATTCTCTATTGCGTCTGATCCAAACTGTAACAAGCGGCGGTTCTCCGCCATATAGTCTATACCTAAAGCAAAGAACCCACTGAGCATCTGAACCCTCGCTCGTGTGGCAGAACCCTCGCTGTTGTCCCCGGCGACCACCGCGGCGACGGCGTCAGCGGTCCTCGCAGTGGCAGGGAATGGTCGAGGAGTATGGAGTGGATAGTGGAGGTATGCTAATTTAATTAGGCAAGGTGGATATGGCCTGCTCCCATTGCGCACACAAGGCCTCCCCCTGCGACGCTCGCTGGTGTATAAGGTATTATAAATGCAGGGGGAGGTTGGCCACGAACGGGATAAAGCGGGAGACTGTTAGAAGCGACCAGTGAACTCATAGCCGAGACAGGCTGACCATGTAGAGAGAACATGGGGATGATAGAACTGCGGAGTTGAAGATCGGGGGTAAGGGGATGCGTTAGGGTGTTAAGGCTGAGAGGTACATGGCCGAAACGCCAGTTGTACCCACCTCTGGCAGTTTCCCACTTTTCGTTGTCCCCCTGGAGGATTGGCCGGCAGCGTTAGCCAGCCGTGACTACATCGACATCGCCGATAGAGTCGTCGGCAGCCTTATCGTAGAGGATGACGACAGACGGTCTCCTTGCCATCGGCACTCTGTCTAGCGGCCCGTATGAGAAGCATTATTGCTGCTATTTTGGAGCTGGTGGCTCCACGAGCAGTGTACCGGCTCTCCGTTCTCCCTCTAGTTCAGGTCGGGCCGAGGCGCTAGAACGGAACAACTTAAAGCGGCTGGCAGTGGTAGATGATGGCACGATGTTCTGCCTAAACGGTGCGGGTGCGTGTATGTATGGTCGGTCTTGTGGGATTTATGGGACACAGGAGTGGGTGGGGGCGTAGAGGGAGAACCGTACTGCCAGCCTCTAGGGATAGCTTATCAAAAGTGCCGTTTCTTCAGTTCAAGCGATCTGAGAGTGGGCAACACACTGTTGGCTTTCTTGAGCTACGCTTTTGTTGATTCATTTTCGGCACTTTAAACGGGCGCCGCCACATGAGTCTCTGTATGTGTTGTTATGTAAAATCGTTCGTTCGCATACCTCTAAGACAGGTGTCTGTGCGGTTGGAAGTCCTGTTGTATGAACGTGAAAAGAGAAATATTTTCAGGCTATTGAAAGTCTGTTGCATTTTTTCTCTGCGAGGAAGTAGAAAACAAAAAGGGTGTGAACATATTAACCTTCGGTGGTGAAGTACATACGTTGGATGCTACTTATTGAGTATTGCGAAATAATGCTTGGGCATGTAATTGCTACACGTTGAAAGAAAGGCACAGTTATTTCCTCAATTCTCGCTGCCTCATTTGAGAGTTAAAACTGTAACTTCGGCTACATGAAAGGCTAACTTTAGGTATGTACTGTTTGAGCAATATTTATTTCCTCAAACCCATAGTAGCTAACCTGAGGCTAACCTGTGGTATTGAAAATCCTCTAACTAGCTATAGCTCTGTTTCTCTTTCGTTTTTCCAAACTTGATGTAAATTCGCCTATTCGATGTATATGAGCGTATATATATATATATATATATATACACGCCCATTTTTCACCATGGCTTTACCTACTGAACGTGACATGGTTTGATCTACTATGGTCGTTAAATTAATAGCTTCTGCTACTTAGTAATGGCGAATTTTACTACTATTAACGAGAGTTTCATATATGGCAGCTATCAAAGTTAACGAGTTATTCTCTAGGGATCAGTGGTTGAGATGTAGTCCGGTTAAATAGATTCATCTCCAAACATACAACAAAATGTAATTAAATGTAGAGGTACACGGGATACACGGGATTAATATAATATATAAAGGACAGGAAAACGTAGAAGTACACATTATTCCAGCGCCTGAACCACTTTAAGTTGAAAAAAAAAAAACTAGTGACACTATTTTGACACTATTAACTGCCACAATTATTACTATGCGATTCCTATGAATTATATCTCTCAGTTCGAAACCCAAGTAAGAATAGTTCCTTATTGACTGCTACAAATATTCTTCAGACGCACAGCGGCACGTATAAAGCTCAACCAGAAACGGTGGAAAGAGTGAAGAAATTTAAATACATTTTTTGTGCAACTGGCGGTAGTTCTTACCGCATGTCGTCGTCTTGACCTCGACTGCGTCACAGTTCAATGAAGCAATGCACTTCCACAGTCTGGACACCCCAATAGACACTAAAGAGTGACGAAGTTTCTACAAAGGATTGGTGAAATGAGGAAAATATGAATATGGGAAGGATACCCAATGTTAATACATTCCCCTTTCTTCTAATCATATCTCAACTCCTGCAGCCTTGGATCCTCTATGGGCTTCCTCGGTATCAACTGCTCGTTCTGAACGAAGTTGTCTTGTTCTCCACCGATTCGCTATTCGGAGAGGATTCTTGGCCCTCTCATCAGTTACAATGCAGCCGTTCTGCTCAACTGGTCTCGACTTGTTTCGGATTCCCCCGATCTACCCCGTCTGTCATGATTCTCTCTTTTCTTTTGTCTTCCATATGAGCCCTGATCCAGCCCTGATGGCTGTGCCACCTTCTCCTTTCCATTGGCCGCATTACCGCAGCTCGATCCTTGACTCCTGCAGCCTATCTCTCTCTGTCTGCCTGCCAGCAAGCCACTGGATCCTTTGGACATAGTACCTCTGCGCTAATTCAATCAACTAAAAATCTGAGGGAGATTTGCTACTGTGGGTACTTATGCTCGCTTCTAGTGGAGTGACGGCAGCAGTGCCATTGCGCCAAGTGGCGACTGAAGGCCAGGGTTTGTTGCTATGTGGGATGATCAGGGGATTTAAACAAGATAGCAGTCCTGTGGCTCTCCTCAAAACTTCTATGACTGTCTGGTAGCCGCGTAAACCCTGCTTCTTGTAACTGCCTGTCCTATATCTAGCCTTCTCATTAAGGAGCAGGACATTTCGTGTCTGCGTGCGTATGTATATGTGTGCATGTGTTTGTATACCACGAAGATTCTGTCGATGTCTGTGAGCCTGGGACGACAACCTTACTCATTATAGGCAGTCAGTCTGTGGCGCAACAAGGTTTCTTCGCTTGAATGCTGACCCCCGCTGGTTCTTATTCGGCGAATAGAGGAGAGTAGGGCAGAGCGACAAAGTCGTCAGTGCAAGAAAGCGACAAGTCACCTGTAGCGGGATGAAGACAATAGGATAGCTGTCGATAGCGAAAAATAAGGCAGCAGGTTCAGTGCGGCACTCCGCGTGAAACGCCGCAACAACGCCCGCTTCGATGCTTTGATAGTGCTCAAGATGTGAATAAGAGTACAATTATTTTGTCACTTTCCAGAACAAGTGAGTCTTCATAGATTTTTCGCGGTAGGAATTCTTTTGCTAACCTTGCGAAAAAGCACAGATGTTTGGAGGGCCACCGTGCCGGCCTTACACGCAGTTGACATCGGTGTTGGCTAAGATTACGCAATACATCTAGGCGCACTCTCGTTGTAAGCAATTCCAGTGAAGAAATACGAAATCAGTAAGATACAGTATAGCATTTTACGCATAAAAGAAAGACAAAAAGAGTGGCAAAGGCTTGGCACAGCTTCTGTGCAATATTTCTCGAATAAATTTGAAGTGGAAC
>MNPL01026186.1:16108-32831 GCA_002081605.1 Tropilaelaps mercedesae
CAAGCTACCATTACATTTTCAATAATATTGCCCGGTTGGTCACGTTACTCATGCCTGCCCGTCACAAAAATCATGGATATGTAAATTTTTCTGGAAATAATTTTGCTGGAAAGGATATAACATATCTTGCAACGATAATGGTAAAATGATCAAGTTAGTCGGATGCCAAATAGACAAAGCGATGCATGACGTTTGCGTCTTACGCCATTATCATCAAGTGTCCATACTTGGCAACAGTGATTTTTTATAAAATGATATTATTAATTTCCCTATATTATTAGATAGTTGTCAGCTTTGCACACGCTTGGCTTGTTTGGAACTGGTACGTATACAACTATTTGAACATGGATTACTCCAATTTTGTCGAAATCGAACAGCGCTAGGAAGATTCCGTGACGTTCGGCTGCCTCGTAAAACGCTAGGCTTTACAATAAATAGAATAACAAAATTACGAAAGTTGACGCCAGGGGTCGTAAGAATGAGGATGAGCGTAGAGGCAGCTGGATAAAAGAAATTTAAATCAAACGTTGATTCACTGGATACTACATGCATTTAAACGTAGTTAGGCTTTTACACTTAATCTAAAACGGAATGCGCCGTACAGTAGTGAGCAAGCACTCTAAGTATGCGTATGATAATTATCACAATTACCTCCAAATTCTGATTCGTCTTTAGGCAATTGTTGCTGTATACAGAATGCTTAACCTTTTCTGTGAAAACTTCGTGCATCTTCCGTGAAGATTGGTCTGCTGGCTTTCTTACAGCCGACTATAAATTGTTATACAAGCTAACATTTTTATTCCCATTTCTGGGTCTAGCTTTAGGCATCAAAGCAGAAAAGTTAACCTTTAAATCCTGGATCCAATCAGGCTAGCCGTGACGCTGGTCGTAAGATGAACCCCAAAGTTGAACCCCATAGCCCATCTCGGCTTGTTTATAGGTCTGCTCAGTGACGCTCGGTTTTTTAGTAGGCCCTACGTCCAATCTTCGATCACATTCATAGCTCGGCGTATTCTGACCTGGGTCCCAGTTATCTGTGGAGGAACTTGCTCGTCTTCACTCGACCTTTGGGACTTGAGGACTATGTCCTTTGCTCTTCTAGCAACTTCATCGGTCCGGAGAGCCGTAAAGCCGCGACCATTCGATCCCTAAAAGCCAACGTCGCTTTCGTTCATCGGTGGGTGTCTACTGGATGGCTTTAGGATACGGTCTATGCACTCGTCTATTCACGAAACGTAGGTAGACGAAGATAACAGCCCGTCGACAAATCTCGCCATTCGGTAGGCCTGTTTTCCTTCATAGGACTCTCTGGCAGCGGTAAGCAGCAAAAAAGAAACGGCAGCTGTACTTTCTATTGGAAACACCGACCGTCATCGTAACCATCGAACACTCACCCCATCCACATTGAACGTCGAAGGATACGGCGGCCTACGATGTCAATCTATCCTGGGTCGGCCAGGAGATGAAGAAAGCAGCCAACTACCGCAGCCGTCAGATAGCAGAGTGGAAATCCCCTTGTTGGAGCAAAGGTACAACGTAGGGAATCATGGACCCAGTCGACAGTAGAGCAATGTAAAGACGGACTTCTGTCTCGAGAGAAAGGGCCGCACCTCGCGGGTGAATGCGAAGAAGCGCCAGACGATGGCGGGGGCAAGGCAAGACCTCATGCTGCTCGACGGAAGCACGAATGGTAGAGAACGGGAACCGAAAGTGGGGCGAAGAGCGGAAAGGGGGCACACAGAAGAAGGAGGATGTGCCCGTCGAGCCAAGTGCAGAGCGGCACAAAGTAGGTGCGCGGCCGCTGCGGCCCTTGGCGGAGAGTGTTGGCTGTCCGCCGCTCCTTCGTTGGCAAGCTGTAGGCGGTGTGGCCAAAGGAGACTACAGGCGTTCGTTCGCTGCAAAGGGGTCCACGGGAACAAACGGGAAATCTATGGGGATTGTATGGGGGGTAGTTTGATGTAGTCGCTGTGCGGTGGCGCAGTGGTGTCGGGTGACTCCTCCTTCTTAGCCCCGCCTACCTCCCTCGCCCCCATCTACCCCTCCATCGTCAATCCCCCAACAACCCCAACACCCACCACCCCTTGGCTAGCCGGCGAAGACAAGCGGCGGGGCAAAGCCGCTCAACCGGCTTCATCGACATGACGGGGACACAGGACGTATGTCACTGCGCCACCTGCTCGACCAGATTCATCGTATACAGCAGAACTGTAAGTATGTCAAGGGATAACCATTACATAAGATCTATGGCGAATAACAGTATGAACGCATAGCGCGTCTACGGGAAGCTTTGTCTGAAGCGATTGTTTTGACAGTTTTGTTGTTTCGGTATATATTCAATGCAGAAAAATTGTTCCTTGTTTGTTTTGCAACGGAGAAACGTTCATGCAGCCCCGGCTCCACGGCAAAGTATCTGGACGGGAGGAAACATTATTATTATGCTTCAATTGACTATATGAGACTTTATTTCAGCTCACATGTGGAATTGTGTTGTTACAACTCACCTAGATGTTACTCGCAGACTTGCTTAATGTAGCCAACCTTAGCGTTTTACTGCACTTGAATATAATATTTCAGGGGCTAAGGTCGTTGACGAAAAACATAAATCTCAGGTATGTGTGAAGCCAAAGAATGATCCTGGATAGCTGTCAATCTAAGCGGCTTGTTTGGTAACGTACACTTGTATAGTGCTATACCGTCAAGGCAAGAAGCTAGAATAGAGAAAAGGTTGGGAATCGATTAAGAGAGAGTGTGTAACTTAACGGTAAAAGTTATGGAGTTATTAGAAAAACATTCGCGGTCACTCTATCTAAACCAGGTATAAAAACTTTTCAAAGACCTATATTTTAGTAAAATAATGCTAAAATGCTACTAAACTTGACGGTCATTTTACGCTTTATCGCGGTGGTGTCTTGTCGACGTAGGATTTTTGTACTTAGTTAGACTATTTCTTAACACTCCCTCATTTCATCAGCAATGTTATTCATATAGCGTATACTATGTACAGTGTTTAAATGTAGAAGAACAAGTCAGTGCATGCCATGTAGAGTCCATACCCATTTACCCACGAAATATTTAGATTTTTCCTTATCTGGGACCGATTGACACGAACCCTTTAAAGTTCTATCAACAAAAGGGCTTTACATATCTTCAAGACATTTTTTCAAAGTCGCTAAAAGTTACGTCTGCCTTTTACCGACTGTTCGTGTGTGCGTCGAGTGACGACTCACTCGGGTGTATACTGCGATACATTAGTTACAATGTTTTACATTAAATTGCAATCTTTCAATATGCCCATTAGCTCTAGTTGAGTTCAAATCAATCGATTATTAAGTCGATCAGAGGTTCTTGTAAACAATGATGTAACCATTAGTCGATATAAATATTATTATTTTTTCGAAGAGGTATCCAAAGGGTTTCGCGTTGCAGGAGTAAGAGATACTATACTGGCAATAGTACAGAATGCATCACATAGACAAAGGCATCGATATTGTTTTTCTAAATTAAACAATAAACAACAAATTCTTAGCCGCAAAGACAAATGTTCTGTAAAGCATAAATATGGAACAACAGTTCCTCTATTGGATATGACATAACCCAAGGTCATAAACTTTACGAAAGTCTAGAGAAATAACCTAAAATAGTCAGAAAAAGCATTTAAAATATTTAGCCACACACCAAAATCTGTACCTGAGTTCACTAAGTGATTCGTCGCCAGTGAATTGTATTAATTTTATACGAGTTAGCTTTCATCAGTGGCGGACTGCGAGTGCAACCAATCTTCTCTATGCCGGTGAAGTGGAGAGCGGTCTAGTTTTGTCTGTCAGTTTTAAAGTCGCTGCAGGAGTCAGATGACATCGAACGGGCGGACGGGAATGACAATTAATGTCAACCCCCATTTGATGGGACTGTTGGGAGACTTCGTGGTCGCTCGTAGTGCAACAACAACAGCCGCACCCAACTCACCCACAAGTCAGTTCGACGAATGGGGTAATTCGGGTTATGTCCTGGATGGGTTCTGGGTTCTGGGTTTCCCTCGGCATAGCCAAAGCGAACGGATATATACAGGTCATTGCATGAATAGTCCAGATATGCGTTCGGACTCTATATATAGGCTTCATTTGTACACTACATATCCAGAATGGTCCGACTGTCCGCACCGGTAGTGTGCACCACAGCAGATGCAATATCGGTATGTACTTGAGTGGCAATATTACTGTGTATATATATATATATATACGTGTGTGTGTGTGTGTGTGTGTCAGTGTGTATATGACCGTGTGCTGCTAAGTACGTCAGTGTGGCGGGTCGCAATGCTAGGGGATCTGCTATGGAAATGCCCGTATACGACTCTGTGAGGGGATCGGGTTTCGTGTTTAACTAGGTTAGCACCCAAAACTAGACAGTTCTGCATCGCGCGATTGCTCGTGATAAACTAGGGACCAAAAACAGGCAGACTCGTGCTGACTTAGTGGGAAATGCCATTGGGTGGAGGTTTACTACTGGTATCGAGGCTAAAATGTACTAGTACCAAGCATAACCAAACCTGACTGGAAATCGAAAGTGATAACTGACGTCAAGCCTTCTGACATTGGTCTGCTCCTTATTGTTCTGTGAGGCTCAATTCGGTAAATATTTAGTAGTACTTGAGGAAGAAGCGACGTTTTATAATCCTTAACGATTGTGTTGAACTTCTTCACACAAATTTGAGGTTGATGTGGAGGTATGTATAGTCACTTTTGTATAAGATATAGAAATCCTACTGCCAAATCACATAAGCCACATCGGGCGTGCACCTGATTTATAATTCACAATTCTCTGCTAATTTAAAAATAGCATACCGTTTTCAAAAAAATAACTTAGGGTCCCAAACTCTTATTACCACTTGTGCTCGTAATGTTACCTTTACTGAATGCTAGAATAACATCGCTTGCAGACAATCGAAAACTCACGGTGTATGTTGTTGTTGCGTAAATATAAGCCGTAAAACTATTGGGCCGTCCATTATAATACGAGACAAATTTAACCTCTTTTCCACTCAGCTTCCTCGATTTGGTACGCACAATATAGATGTGGAAATGTAGATGTGTCGAGCTCGGTGGCTTGGTGCATTCGCATGTGACTTGCGACTGGAGGACACACGTAGGTGCACGGGTTCAATCCCTGCCGGTGAACATTTACATTTATATGGGGTCCATCTTACGAAGTAATGTAAAAACTGCTACCGTGGACGTTAACTGTTGGCTGATGGTCAGCTTTAAAAATATATTTAGATGTGGCAATATAGGCTGTGTATCCGGAGGTAGACAAAGTTATGGTGTTGGAATATACATTCTGTCTTGTTGTGAAAGAAACGAGATGTCATTTTTCAGACAGCTTTTTTCAGACAAAGGAACTGTTTAACCGCCTATATCATGAACTCTTTCTATTTATAGTGTGGTGTCCAGCTCTTTTTATCTCGCCGTTATACTCTAAATAAAACCGAAATTCCTTGCTTTCAAAAAAGTGTCGTTGTTGAGAATACACAATATTTCAGAGTAAACTGGGTTCTACTGGAGCTTAGTGAACTCCCTTTGTCGGCTCTCTATAGGTCTCTAGTTCCATAAGGATTTCTTATGGGAAACATATTTGTATTCGTTGTTTCAGACTATTCAATTGCTAAAATCGGTAATTCTTAAAATCTAAAGAGATCATCTAAAGCAATTGTTGATTGTGCAACGGCTATGTAGACATGTTTAGCGAACAAGAGAACATACGAGAGCAATTCAAAGTATAGTGAGAGAGAATAAATTCGAGGGAAAAATATATATGAGTGCTTCAAAGCTCCCATGCTCCTAAAACCGTCCTGTGTGAGACTGAAACCGCTTTGCACGGTTTTTGGCATTGGAAAACTTCTCCCAAAAAACACTCTTAGAACTCACCCTTAAATTTCATTCGTAGATCTATACGTACAATCGATTCGTTATTACGAAGATCTATATCATATATTTAAATCTAACGTGGCGACATATATATGCAATTATAGATAGGTTCTTCTATATAAGTGTGTAACCCTACTGCATAACTGATTAGCGGTAGAAGGTGTTTCGTAATTCAACCCCTATCCTGAGTAAAGGCACAGACCGCCCGCCGTAAATCCTGTACACGCGTCCTATCCCCCTCTGTTCCTCTAGCTTGTGAGTGCTGTTGCCTTAAAGCCGAAACTGATCTCCATCATGCTTCGTATTTGCTTCACATCAAAGTCGGCCGTTGCATCCGACTGGCATCTATCCGGCCAAACCGACCCATTCCCCATCCACATGTGGAGAGCCTAGTGACTGCAGGCGAGGATTCCGCTTTCCTGTCTGCGCATTTAGATGGATTATCCGCTGGACACAGATCTCGCGTGTTCATTGTGAACAGTTCGTGCGGCACTGCGGGTATGAATGTAAGCTATGGCGAGCGTCCGCTATACAAACAGAACACGAGGAAGAATCCGGCATTGCTACGTTTGAAAACCATACAAACGCTCCATGCGCCTGACCCAGTGCCAATGTCACCCGTGGATGATGTATATATATATATATATATATATATATATTATGAACGGTAAGATCTTGGGGTGAGTACAATTCAATGCTGCGAAATGGAAACACAGAGCGGTGGCGTTTTCTGAAAAGGCTATTTTGAGTTACTTGGAAGTCATTGCTTCATTTGATTAGGAAATGCATGTTCTGTGATATCTTAAGAAAAGAAGACACGTCACCCACATCTAATTTGACTGTTCACTAGGTGTTCAGTTCCATGCTACATTTTTACAAATGGTAATATTCAAGTATTGTTCGTTCTATACATTTCATATAACCGTGCTATACAATCAATTTAATCACTGTAAAACAGCAGTTTCGCGAATAAGGTTGAGTTTATATTGCATTAGGAAGTCAGACACGATGTTTTTATCGACCAACTGCAACAGCAGTTGAGCGAAATCAAAGCTTCAAGGGTGCAAGATTAGGTCAGTGATTTGGTTTGTAAACATCCGTACAATTGTCAGCTTTAAGCATTTCTTGGGTTTATTCAAACACAGCAACATCGAACCGCAACGGCTGCGGCCAGTTCTAAAATTACGCGCATTCAAGAAGAGAAAAACCTATTGCGCCGATTACCACTAATCAGAAATCTGACATAAGCACGAGCTGTCAGTGATGGGAACTCAACTTAGTTGAGGTGGGATTAAGGACGCATTTTGTCGCGTCGGATATGTGTCATAGGGAACATGTCATAACACACTAAACTCGCGATCAAGCCACGTTTTCAGATATGGTGCTAGGTCATAATTATTTATGTCAGCATGACCTCGCATGTATGTGAGTATATACGTGTACACAACTATGGTGTAACTCTCTTCGGTGAAATCGCCTGGCGAAGGGGGAACCGGCAACAGAAATAGTCGAGGATTTTTGTCATGTGCACACGATGCGCCTACTGATAGTGGTATATTGGGGACAGATATAATTTTGTTGAAACATCGAATAGATAAAAAATTTGAGTATCAACGTAAACTTTTTCACACAAAATAAAGCCGAATATTAACTAAATAAAGTTCTCCCTGTGTCCAACGAAACTCATTTGGATTCACAACTAATTCAGAGAAATCAGACACAAATATACGTTTAAAAACTACGACGTACGTTACATATACCTGCTTGTTTAAATAACTGATTCGGCTTCAAGCTTTATATTTTATTATTGGGCTAACGATATTTAAATAGAGATTGTTATGATTTAGAGCTGACAGCCTCCCTTTAAATGATACGATCCATGGTAGTTCATATACACATCTGTATATCACTTTGTGCAGTCCCTATAAAAATTTCGCGGCACGGCGTAAGACCGTTCTCATATATCACACAAATGTAGTAAGTACCTCACTTACTCAAAACGAGTAAAAATTCCAGTCAGGAAAATAGTTTCACCCTGTTGCAAGAATCGACTCTTTTTGCCCCTTTAACTAAAGGCCTCAAGCCTTCCCACTTTTCATCGCGACGTTTGCTGCCTTTCGAATCCAACTATCTCTTTGTCTACTTGTGTATGTGTACGGGTGTGTGTGTGAATGTACAGGCGTACCAACAGTCAAATGCCATAGCTAGCAAACACCGCAGTTGCCGTTGTTCCTCTAGCGCGGCACCTTTCTCCCGTCTCCGGTCGGGTACTCTCATGCTTTCTATGAAAAAAAGCAGACACTCGTGGACGAACGATCATTTAGGCACAAGCACGTAGCCAGTTTCTTGTAGCCGTTTGAGGCGAAGCAACGGGAACCGACCAGCCGGTCAATGGGGCAGAATTGAGGGACGTGGGGTTAGTGGATGAGCGCTGCGAGAAGAACAGTGTATTTGGGGCTTCGAGGGATCCTCTGCGAAGTAGTTTCCGACATGTCTCCGCATACGTTGATCTCCCTTGGCACCTGCCTTTGCTTTACCACCGAGGCTAGCGAAAGCTGATTGTGAGAACGCAAGTTAGCTAGGCGGAAAGGAAGCCAATGTAGGCTTCACGATCATATCGCGGTCTTCCTGCTTTCTGGGCCCTTGTTGCAAAATGACGGCGCCGGGGAGAGCCAAGTAGAACAATGAAGCGCTCCCTATATAGCATACAATGACCGAGCCACATGTGGCTATACCACATGGATTTACCGTTCCAGTAGCCTTACCAATAATACTAGAAATAAGAGAGAGGAAAAGAAAGACAATAATAAAATAGCTCACTGGGTTCCATGCTCATTCGCTGGGTCGCGGACTCTAAAAGACAGCTTAGAGTCTTACCGCTTTAATAGAACTCAAATGCAATCGGATGAGTTTTGTTTCCATTTTCTCAATCTTCATCTCTCTCTCTCTCTCGACATCCTGAAGGAAATTCAGCAAGTGGAGTGGGTCGGAGGAGGACGAGTATTTGCCTCTGGGGTCAGAGGTTCCGAACTCGTGCGGGTCATCGAGTTTGAGGATAGCAGAGCTTTTTACTGTTATCGTCAGACGTGAGCCTGAAGCTGCTGCTACTGGTTCCGCTGCGCGGTGGAAGGAAGAGCACACAGATCTTGGCTGAATAGAAAAAAATAGCATTAGAGATTTCAAATATGGGAAATGCCCATTTAAAACAATGCGTCAGGATTTTGAGTACCTTCGAGTGTTTTTCTTTAGAGAATTTAAGTTTTTCTCGATCTTTGACAATATGTGTTTTATGAAAAATGCACAAAAATCGAAAGATCAGCCTCATGTGTCACACTGTGGCATAATAGCGCATATATGTACATGTATATATGTATATAGATATGCACTATTATGCCATTTGCCATCAGGACCGCGTCTACTGAGCGTGCGCTGTATTATGGTAATTCTCATATTATTATTATTATTATTATATTCCTTTCACTCTTCGTATCACATTATGAACCATGTTACCTCGTTGTCACCACTATCGTCACGAATGCCACTATATCATTTATACAATATTTAAATAAAATATCACTTCATAATAATTGATCTGTATTTCTTATTATATACAAATGCTTACTTTTTTAATCTGAAAATGTTGAAACTATATTTAGAAGTTAAAGGTGCTCTCAAATTTGTGCTTATCGCAAAGATGCTAAAGTGCAAGGCGATCCAAAAGCAAATTATGTTTTCAAACTCCCCTAAAATCGTTTATTGTTGCGATTTTGCACACTTTTTTTGTAAAATGCCGACTTAACATCAGCCTGTTTGGCATATGTTTGGTGTCGATTATAATTATTTATCATTTTTATATTTCAATTCATTTTTAACATAATGTAGAGACTAGTTTATATGTAATATTCTTTAATGAAGGCCTAAATTAACAAAATGGTTACAGTTGGTTACATCCGTCATATATATAAGTCTGCTCAACCACGTAAGGATCCGTTTCTCCCAGTTGAGTCAATGGAGTTAATTTATGCGTCTATTGAGATTAGAGTGTGTCTTAAAGGTAGAACATTTTTAAATCGTTTATCATTTACCTCAACAGCAAACAGTGCAAAAAAGCTCTAGAAAAATGTGTTCCTCTTTGTCGTGTAAAAACCCGAAGAGTGTATCCAACTGACTCTCCAGACATATTTTTCACTTTAGTATTATTTTAAGTCAAACCCGCATAAAATATTTCATACGGGTTACTTATTTTTACGAAGTCATATTATTTTAAAAACGACCTGAAAACACAAACACTAAAAATAGTTGGAATCGACGGTAGTGATATGTCAAGTGCATTTCATCATTTTAGCTTGCCAGTAAGAAAAAGTAAAAGGGTGTCACCCCCAAACGATTTTATGAATTTTCGAAAATTAAGTTACTTTTGCGTCACTCGAAATTATCTTAACGCAGTCAATATTCATTTTGATGCAGCACACAAAATAATATTTGAATTATCATATGGCTGTAGCTTTCAGTACACATTTAGTTTTGTTAGGACGTGTTAGGACATGTTAGGACGTAAAGACAGAACCACAAATGGAAAATCTTGGAATCACTTTAATAATCGAAACACACTGATTAAAATCTGCGAAAAGCGTGCTAAAGATGCGAAAATAAAATAAAACAATATTATTGATCTCTGAAAACCATTTTTAAATATTTAATCCGTTATTGAAGCCCAGGTCCATGTGGTCGTATGTGAACTGTAATCAATTCTATGGCGCGCTGTATGTATCAATAAATACGGCTTTGTTAGAAACTTTTGGAAATGCCTAAAACCACACTTTCTTAGAATGACACCGACTAGATTTGATCTGTTATTACGAAATCACGGCTGCTTCTATGTACCTTAATTCAGGAATCGAAAAGATCATCACGTGTTGACTTCACGAAAACACCAGCGGTATTCTGACAACTGAGTGCATGCGGTTTTATTCGCGTATCACTATCTACTAAAGTGTGATCGGAGGACCGGAGGCGCGATCGTGGTGGGCGTAGGGCGTACCTCTATTGAAAGTTCAGCTATTTTAGTATCAATTCTATCCGCCCCGGAAACGCGTGTCTCACTCTAGTCTCTCCCTCTTCCTGTGTTTATGCGCTTCAAATGAAGATGACTCGGAAGGAAGGACTCGAAATACGCTAGGTATGAATACATTTGATCGGTCGCCAGCAAATCGGTTGGATAATGACGAGATAGTGTGCAGGCATTCTTTGAACACAAGCCGCTCCCCTGTCAGTTCGCTGGCCGGTCGATTCAGCTAATGTTCAGCGTAGATACGCAACTTAGCCAGCGAGTAATTGAGATGGTATCCGGGCTGTTGGATTTGACCTAGCCACAACTGACTCCAAGAGTCATAGTGGTAAAGCTCATCTCGAAAGGCGCAGAAATTCTGCAGGATGTGTTATGGTAGTGAAGTACATATGCGCTCGGATCGAAGTGGTCCTCCGGATGGGTTTGTCGGTTATGTCGTGAGGTCACGCCGCATAGCACATCGACAAGAGGGTGTCGATACTGTCCAAACGCAATACCCTATGACAACTTCGATAACATAGGCGCATGCTGTCTATAATCTAAGGACTGAAACAAAAATATATGCGGATGATTATTATTATTATTTCTTATCAGAATTCCAGCTAGACATAGATGTCAGGATTCAGCTATATCAATCACCGAATACTCTTCATCCAATAATAAAATCTGAGCGTAGAGCTGGGTTTGTAAACCACTTAATCTTCAAAAACATTTTGAGAGTCTATCAAACCGTATCATCGGTGACCAATCACATATGGCTATTGTCAAACATTTTTAGTGACACCCTTTCCAAAATGCAACGCCTACTATGGAGTTTGTGATTCCCCAACGCGAACTTCCGAAGGTTTTAGGGTAACTAGAGCCAGTAGAACAGAAGACATAAAACTCAACTTATGACCGTTGCATCGACACAAGTTACAAGGCATCCGGAGTGACTAGAAAACGCCGGGTCTTCATACGTCATTAAATGTCTGTGAGATTGTGTTTGTTATGCTAAATAAAATGCATACAGTTGGTTCACGAGCTGGTACGGGTTGAATTTCCTGTTATTGTAGAGCCGGTTGCTATGCTGGGGGTGACAATGGGTGTGTCCTCGGTCATGAGCTAACACGCAGCAAATTCAGTCACTACTGACCGGCGGTCGCCACTACGATGGAAGTTTGGCATTGACAGTGCAGGGACGAGGAAAGAGCGTGCTCTGATCCCAAAGGACCCCACACCGATACACGGAGATGTTCCACAGTTTGTCTCATCTAACGTATAGATCAGACCAGAACAACCCCTGACATAGAATTGGGCGGTGTTCCCCGTTTAGGCACACTGCGAATTTGCGTTCTGGGTGTGCATATATGTGAATGCCTGACCGTGGGACAGAAGGAGACTTAAAAGGGAAGAGGAGATCGGATGACTGTGCAGAACAGTAATATAGAAGGCTGCGGAGTGTCTTGCTTGCGGTTCGCTCGTTCCGTTTAGAAAGGGCTATTTGTTGTCAGCGATGACGGCGCCTAAGGGAGTGGGCCCAATAATTGTAGCACCGGCACTGATAAGTAGTATGTAGTCGAAGTTAGGTGTATCGGCTGCACAGCGTCATTTGGGACGGTATGGAAACAGCAAAAGGTGGATAAAGGTGCGGGTGAAGGTTTTAGTAGAATAAAATAGAAACTGGTGTTCCTCATGAATTACTTTTATTTGATGGTGCTTCGTTCACTCGATGCCAATCCAGGTGACTGAAGTGGTAATTCATCCTCAAGCGAAGTAACCTAGGGTTAATTAGTTATTGATTGCTCTATTTTAGTTATAATTCTGCTACTACAGTTTTGCTGTATTCTTAGAACATATCCGTATAAGATGACTAACCATTCAGATATTGACTGTCTGTAACAAATCGACAAAATAACAACAACCCAACAATTATTATACAACTGTGAAGCATGATTTATACATCGTCCTACTTAGTAACGGACAGTTCTGCATTCATGCAACTGTGGACCATAAATTGTGATTATAATTTCATATGTCATTTACATATATCGCTAGAAGAAGAAACTCCTTTACGTTTTTTGAGGCTATACAAATTCACAGAGTGTTGTTTGCCAGCAAAATACAGTTTATGACTACTGCTTTATAAGTTAAGAATATCCTACATATTTAGGAGAGACAAACAAGGACTGTATTATTCAATAGCATTACTCATCGTGCGCTTTAATCACTTTTTACTCTGTTTCTCTCTAAATCCAGCTTATAGAACACGTTACAACGGAAACATGTTCGTACAAAAAGAAAATGAATACAGCAAAGATATGACCAAGCCATTTTAGGAATATGATAGCCGATGATACTAGCTCTCTTATTTTTGAATGTACTTTTAGCTTAGCTCTTTGCAATCACTGATTCTACTGGAAGGCCTCTACTGAACTTAAACCGCCTGTTTGACCTTGTCATTTAGCGCCACAGGGCACCCGACACAAGTGATGTATAATAGTTACACATTGTGTGCTTGAGTCGGTCCTTGTGTGTATGTGACTGTGTTTATGTGAGCAGGTGAGTACCGAGTTCAGTTATCACGGTATGACAGCGCTGTGATGCACTGGGCGTTCCCGAACCAAGCAGTCGATATGCACATTAACCATGTCTCTTACAGGACTGTACCCAGGTTCCCGAAACTACCAAGGGCTAGGTTATGCAGGCGCGTAGACATTCGGTACATTTATATTTCAATATTTGCATGTTAGTGCTGGCGACATGTTACATGGCTGTTCTATCTCATTCTCGTTTGCTTTTTCTGTTCCTCCGCTTGCGTTCTTTCTTTGGGTTGAGTGCCCCGAAAAATGATCATAAGGCTCGTGGTCATCTGCCTACCTGCAGTCTAGTGGCTCTTGCTTAACTAACCACAGGTTCTACCCGATTCGCATATGGGCGTGCCGACGCGAGATTGTGAGTGGCTGCTCTCTGAAGTGTCCAAGTGCTCATAGCGTTACGCCCTCACATTTGATACGAATCCTCACTGGCAACCCATGACTCCTTAGGTACAATGCATATCACTGCAGAGCTGGTTCACGCCTCGCACGCGACCTTGTGAGGGAATAGTGCCCTTTGGCTACGCTCGATTGCCACTGTGAAGGGAAAACAACGTAGATGTATTAAACACGCTAACGGCCACTCGTCAAGGAACTTGTTTTAGTTTCAGTTCATTCTTCAACTTATGCGAAAGCTTGTGAAATTTTTGTATGTTGTATTTTCCTAGACATATAAATCTACAAGATTTACTCATATCACTATGAATATCGTAATGTGAGTATGCCTTCTCTAAATAAAACACATGTTCAGGAACGAATTTTTGCAAAGTGAACCAACAGGTTATATTGACACAGTCCAGGCGAAATTTTATATTATTAATTTAGCTAAAAAGGCACATCTATTTTCTTCAAACCGTACAGTTCCCCGATTTAGAGACAGCAGCTGTTGAAAGAACCCGGCGTAAATGAGTTAATTGATTCTCCGGTTGTATCGAATAGTTCTTATGCTACGGGTCTGGCCTAAACTGAGCAGTTTTATTTATTCATTCAGTACCCCGTAAGCACTACTACGATGACTTTCTTCTACGTGTCTTCGGTCCAGTAATCTACCTGTTAATATATATCACCAGTTTGTATACGCCGGCATGCTTACATTTTGACCAAAAACTAGTATCGGGCGGCATTATATAGCGGCTTAGCGTTTTCACCACCGTTTGGTTGGGACAGAAGCCACCCGCCTTGGATTACCTATGAACTCCTCGATGCCTCTCACAAGTTCGTCACACGGACTTCAAGCGGATTGGTGTAAGCGCCATCCATAAGCGGTCGTTCATGCCCTCCTTTGATCGGGTGGCGGGTTTCCAATGTTCTATCCACACAGGTCCGAAACTAGAGAAACACCCAGGCCAGAGGCTGATCCGACTCGACACCACTACGCACGAGCATGGGGGTACCAGTGGCAGCGGTGGTTCTCGGACCGTTACTAGCCGACCCTCTCAATCCCTGAGTCTATCTCTCGGGCGCCGTTCGTTTACCACTTCGCCTTCAGACCGTCAAGGGGGCGGCGTCGTTTCTCGCCACCGCCAATGGTGCGCCTCGTCCTCTTCTCGCTAACAACGAAAATCCCACAAAGGACACCGGCAGGTACTCATCGCTATAGGAAGTGAACGCATGAGGGGCAAAAGAAGGGAAGCTGGAGTCTTTGGGCCCGCTCCCGCTGGAGCTCCTGTCTAGCTCCAGCGTCAGCCTTGACTCAACAAATCGCCTCTAGCCTCGCTACGCGCCTGCTCTTCTCCGCATTGCCAGAGCTGACCGGCAGAGTAAGAGGGATCTGCACAACCCCGCCTGACTGACACCAATTACGGTGAGGTCGCACAACTGCACAAAGCACACAGGGAACAGCCAACCAACGGAAGCTACCAGAAGCTTTCGACAGGCGTGACCTGATTGGCACCGAAGCAGGATCTCCTTCACGCTATACAAAATAGGCCGTTTACTTTGTGGACAATCGGCACTAGAAAGTGAGTGTGAAGTCATTTGGCCTTTTGAGGAATTTAACACTCATCTAATAGACTGAACTGGTCAAGGTTATCACCGCGGCTCGTATCCTTACGATTAAATTCGCCTCATGACCTTTCCCTTGCCTAGGCGCCGTCTTTTTTGCAGTTTTAGCAAATCCTTGTATGCAGTTGTGCACGGTAGTCCACTTCGACATTGTCAATTGTTAATGGAGATCATTATTACCACATGTGTGTGTGTTCAAAACGTTTTAACTAAGCTCTGTTTAGGGACTTTCACATCAGGTTTGTGAAGGGCAGGCCTAGAGCTCTTTTAATTCTAAGTGAGTTTTGTTAACCCACCGCATATGCGGATGGGGGATTCGAATTCAGTGGCTGTTGCTTGCTTAGCGCAATGGCCGAATAAGCATCTCTCACTGGAAGCGGTTTGAATTTAGTGGGATCGTTCAAGCTTGTATTGTAATCTAACAGCATTGTGAGCATTCTCCTCGATTTTGTTGAGTTGTTTCCGCTTGTGGCCATATCGCGTGCACGCCCGTCCCTGCAAGTGCAAATAGAGTCGCGTGTTGCGTCTTCAGAAATTATCTGGCCAATGTTTGCGAGTCGGTTAGCAATTCGTCGGTTTGAGCATTCTCTTAGCTTACCTTTGGTTGTCTCTCGCGTTCTCTCTCTTTGATTTTCTGTCAGTATACCACTTCATGCTCGGTCCTACTTTTAAAGCAATAAGCTTGCGTTGCAAGAAATTTCGCCCGGAGTATTCGCCACGAGCGACGCGTGTGTCAGTAGCTATGATTGCTGAGGGAAGAATCTAATTGGGAGCAACCAGATACGGCCACTCACTTCATCTCTTATTTCTGTTGGGGTGATTTTCTCTTCAACAGAGAGTTCCTTCCGAAAACAGTAGAAGATAATAGACACTAAGAGTTGTCGTTTACATCTTGCAGGTTGACATTGTGTAAAGCGTCAACGCTGCGTATCGGCATTTGCCCGATAGAATCAAGGAATCGGTTCACCGAGTTACTCTATTTATATTGTAAGACGCGATGTCTTCACTGGCGTCTACAGCATCTAATTTCGATTAAAAAAATGATTAGATTCCAAAAACGGCCGTTGTTTTCTTTGCGTCAAAATCAAGTTTGAGTGCACAGTTTTTAATAGAAGAGAACAGTTTTTAACAGAACTTCTCGGAAGCATTGCCAGTTG